>PISX010016278.1:0-46874 GCA_004024625.1 Mellivora capensis
TGCAAGTTGGTGCAGCCACTCTGGAGAACAGTGTGGAGGTTCCTCAAGAAGTTAAAAATAGAGCTTCCCTATGACCCTGCAATTGCGCTACTGGGTATTTACCCCAAAGATACAGATGTGGTGAAAAGAAGGGCCATCTGTACCCCAATGTTTATAGCAGCAGTGGCCACGGTCGCCAAACTGTGGAAAGAACCAAGATTCCCTTCAACAGACGAATGGATAAAGAAGATGTGGCCCATATACACTATGGAGTATTATGCCTCCATCAGAAAGGATGAATACCCGACTTTTGTAGCAACATGGACAGGACTGGAAGAGATTATGCTGAGTGAAATAAGTCAAGCAGAGAGAGTCAATTATCATATGGTTTCACTTATTTGCGGAGCATAACAAATAACACGGAGGACATGGGGAGATGGAGAGGTGAAGGGTGTTGAGGGAAATTGGGGGGTAGATGAACCATGAGAGACTATGGACTCTGAAAAATAACCTGAGGGTTTTGAAGGGGCGGGGGGTGGGAGGTTGGGGGATCCTGGTGGTGGGTATTATGGAGGGCACGCATTGCATGGAGCACTGGGTGTGGTGTAAAACTATGAATTCTGTTACGCTGAAAAGAAATAAAAAAATAAAAAATAATAATAAAGAGATTCATACAAATTTAAAAAATAAAAATAAAACAATAAAATGTGGGAAGGACTCTACCCATCGTTGTTGACTTTGGAGATGAAGGAAGGGGGTGAAAAGCCAAAGAATGTAGATGCCTCTTAAAGGTGGGATCAGCCATGAGCTGATAAAGAGCAAGGAAGTGAGGACCTCACTTCTACAACTGCAGAGAATAGAATTCAGTCAACTACTCAAATGAGCAAAGAAGTAGACTCTCACCTAAAACCTCTAAAAAGGAACATGGCCTTCCTGGTGCCTTGGTTTTAGTCCAATGAGATCCAAGTTAGACTTATAACCTACTTTCTTGCAACTATAAAAAGATAAATTTGTTTTCTTTAAGCTGCTAAGTTTGTTGTAACTTGTTATGGCAGCAATAGAAGACTAATACAGATACCCTGCATTTCTTTAAAACTGGATCAGACAGCCCAGTGAGATGTGATAAATTAAAGGTGAGGGTGAGAGCTGGTGTTAAATGAATAAAAGCAAAGGAAGTAAACACATAGACTGTTGCAATGAGAAGGTACTATTTAAATGTGTTGAATGGAACCTCTAAGAACAAATTGTACATTTACTATTATTTTGCCTAGATATATTTTTGGCTAGAAGCAAGGATGCTGGTCACAGTTTCACTACTTAATTCCTTGGGTGTTTTTAAACAGGTATTTTAGATGAGTATTGTTTTTGAAACTGTAGAAAATCTATAAATTTGTGAATGCTATTGATAGGACCAGAATTAAAGAACTTCTGGAAGATAGCTTATTGCTATGCCTAAAAGCAGTGTTGCCATTTCACTGTCTTCCTAAAAAGAGCAAGGATATAGGAAGGAAGGAAGCAGTAATTTTTATATGGCAGTTTTATTAGCATAACTAATCTGGTATCTAAAGACATGCTAGAGTCTTTCTTTAAATAATATTCAGAACCTCAAGGAAGCTAGAATTGTTAGACTGACCTAGTATGCAACTTACCAGTAATTGTCTAGTGACTCATTTATGGATTTGCCAAAGGATATAACATATTCAGATGACTAAATAAAATATGCACAGTTTCTGCTTTCTGTAACTCATCTAAACTTTCATCATCTGTCCCCACACATATGGGAACCGGAAAACACTTATTTTATTCCAGTGTGGTAAATTCAGTACTAAGCAGCTAAAAATAAACAAAAACTCGACATATTTGTCTCTGCTTTAAAAATGTTACCTTACCCATAGTTTTCTGCCATGGCTGTTCCAGTTTGGTGTGTGACAGTGTGGCTGAGGCATCCAGCAATGTGTTGTCTCCTGCTAGAATCTCCAGTGGGAATAGGAGCACTTTCTTTTGGCTGCTTCTTCTACCTCTCTAATAGATCTCTCCATTCTAAGACATTATCCCACAGAGGAGAGACCAGAATAAATGAGTGTTGCAGCTTCTCTTTGCGTCTCTCCTCTATTGTTGCAAATCTTCCAGGATATTAGAGGCAAGCCATCCACTTTGTGTTTCACTGTGGCTCAGATGACTCAGGCCATATTGTCCTCTTTCCCAAGGATGTTTGACTCACCTCCTTTCTCTTAGGACTGTAATTTCAGGAGAACAACCTGAGAACAGGATGTCTTAGGGACAACAGGAAAAACATACCAAGATAATGTTTTCAAAATACTTTTACCATTACTCTTCTTCCTCTGTTCCTCTGTAGGAAAACATTGTTTCCCAGGAAAAGGTGTGGATGCCCATTTGAGCTTCTTCCACCTTTCTAAGACGACTGGATCTAGCATTCTAGCAGAATATATATATATAAATTATATATAAAAATAAATATATATATATATAAATTTTAAATATATATGTATATACATACTATATATACATGTATATATATATAGACATATATATATGTCTATATATATAGACATATATATATACACATGTATATATAGTATGTATATACATATATATAAAGTTTTTTTCTTTATATATATATAATATATATATATGTCTATATATATATGTCTATATATATACACATACATATATATACATGTATATATACATGTATGTATATATACATGTATATATATGTATGTGTATATATATAGACATATATATATATAGACATATATATATATATATATATAAAGTTTTTTTCCAGTCAACTCTTCCTGTGGTGTGAATAAGAAAATTTGGCCTCTGGGTGAAGTTTTTTCTCTTATCACTGAAGTTATTCTTTATGTTTTATGCTCCCAAGAAACTTACCTCCCTCCCAGTTCTGGTCTCTATCCCACCCATATTTACTCTTGTAAAAGGACTAAGTTGGTGGATCTTGCACATAAGTGGATGAGAAATCGCCTCTGTTTATAGGTATTTGATATGGCTGCTGGTCCATACATCTGATTTCCAAGCATTTTCTCTCCCCCCCCCCAGACTATCTGTCCATTTCTCTTGATGAATATATGGTTCAGGAGGAAAATGGGCTGCCTTGACCCAGTATTTCATAGGGCAATCCTGCCTATACTCTCTGTAACTTAAGAAACTTCAAGCTGGTAAGAGCATTTACAGAAAAGTTCTGCTGTGGCTGTGGAAATATACATTTTCCTTGAAACAGCAGCATTTGACATGACTCAGGCTACTGGGACTGGGCTTTCTTTCCTAAATAAGGATCTCTGTCTTTGTAAACATTCGAAATTTAAGTAAGCTCTGGAAAGGACCTTGTCCCAGCTATTGTCCTCTTCCTTTCATCAAACTGGATTTGCCTTTCTCCAACACGGCTGTAACCCTGACCTTTCTTGCTCAAATTGAAAGTTGCTTGAGGGAAGAGATAAAATTATGCTTTCCTGGATCTCTCACAGTACTTAGTTTGGCGTGGTGTTAGTTGGCTTCAGGCATGTAGTGTGGAAGAACTGCATGCTCTGCAGGGTTTTTTCAATCGCATAAGAGAATGCAGCCTTGGTAGCATTTATATGGGATAGAGTGAGATATCTTTCTAATCTCCATAGAAACTTTGAGGCAGGGAATGGTAGAATTAGTTAAAGTGGTAGAAATGACATCAATTTGTCTAATTCAGCAATTTAACTGATTTATGTAGACTTCTGGAAAGTGGGAACCAGATTCTAAAATTAGAGTCCTTAGCTCTAAATTCTGGTTTTGCCTCTTATTGATTTAAGGACTTGGATAAGGATATTTTCCTCCCATGTAAAACGGGCCTAATAACAACTGTGTCAGTTGTAGTGAAGGCTAAGTGAAGTGTTAAATAGAACAGTTAGCACTTGGCACATAATTGGTGCTCAGAATGTCAGCTTTGTTGTTGTTATTGTATTCTTATTAAACCTTTATGTGAATATCTTTAATGATGTGGGTGGACCACATTATTTCCCAAAACAGCCTCATATAATTTCAAGCCCCTCCATTTTCCATAATGTCCTAATAACTATGTAATGTCCTTCTCTCTGTAATTTCTAGGCCTTTCCTCTGGAAGCCCACAGACTAAACTGTCTCCTTTCCATGAACCTACAGTTTTATATTGTTGAGGAGAACTATGTACTCCCCCTAAGTCCCCTTTTCTCCAAGGTAAACATGCTTAGGTCTATCGGTCTGTCCACAGATGGTCCATCTTCTCACTCCATATATTTGGTCTATTTTTTTGGTTTATGTTGTTTTTATGGTTATTTTTTATTTTGGTTGTTTGCTTTTGTGTTGTTTTTTTTGTTTTGTTTTCATTTTATTTTATTATTTTTTAAAAGATTTCATTTATTTATTTGACAGAGAGAGAGAGAAAGCACAAGCAGGGGGAGCAGCAGAGGGAGAAGGAGAAGTAGACTCCCTCCTGAGCAGGGAGTCTGATGTGGGGCTCATTCCCAGGACCCTGGGATCATGACCTGAGCCAAAGGCAGACACTTTACCAACTGAGCCACCCAGGTACCCCTTTTTAATTTTGTTTTTAATTGTTTGTTAAATCTCTAGCTTACAGAGCAGAATATATATTTCAGACATACCCTCAGAAGCAAAGATGAGAGTATCAGTGGGTGTCACTGCTCATCTTTGCTTATTGTTCTGTCTGTGCTGGTGAAGTGCTATTATTGCTTTTGTTGTAATTATGGTTGTGGAATCACATTTCTGACTTACAGTGAATTAGCAGTCGTTTAATATTATGTGTTTTTTTTAAAACAAGTAATGCTTTTGATTAGCATCTCCCCATTCTGTATCTCTGTCTTGATTTACTGAATCCAAAAAGCATTATCTACAGATAAAATGAATATAATACATTCCATACAAAAGTCTATGACTTTACATTTGAACAAGAATAAACTGCATATGAGAGAAAACAAGAATCATCCATTTTCATGTTGTTTACTAGATATTACCATGCAATTGGGTTCATTTTGCTGGATGGACTCCTTCCTGAGTATCCTGGCTCCCTTCATCTTATAACCAATCAACATTGTGAACATCTGTCTCTCTATTGGCTTGGAGACAATCTATCCTATGTTTAATCCAATACTGTTGTTAATAAAGAAGAAACTTATTAGCTAAAGTGTTGTGCCATTCATTGATTGAGTCAAATGCCTTCCTGAAATTTGATTTCCTTAGATTTCTCAGAAGAGAGACAGAAGCTGGCTAGTATGACATTGGAGGGAATGGAAAGATGGTTGGAACTAAATGCTTGACTAAGCTTGGTTTGATGTGGTATCTAGAAAAAGATGATAATTAAGGGGATCATTTATAAAATGCACTGCAGAGAAATATGCTAAGGTAGAGAAAATGCACTTAAAGTTGCACTGACTTATAATTATTTCATTATAAGATCTTCTCGTCTTTTTCTGCTTAGAATTTATTAGAATACTGTTCTCTGAGGTGTCTTTTAGATATTTGTTTATATGGTTCAGATTTTTCTTCTAGTGCCAGAGGAAATTCAGGTAAAAAATTAATTCACCATCCTTGGGAGACATTTGATCTAGTATTCTACTTTTAGCACCTTTGCAACGTTTAATAATCCCTGCTGTTGGAATTATAAGACTCTTACTCCAAATACTTCAAGAAATCTTTTAAAAATTTTCTTACTCAAAACTCAAGTATATCAACCTTACAATTACATTCTCAGTTGCTGGAATTTCAGATAGTCTTTGAATATGTTTTGTTCACAAATTATGATATTACCCACATAAGTTATATCAATTTCATAACCTTTATTCTTTTATGTAATTAAATATTCTAGTAGGTTTGTGTTGATAGATACTGGGCTAAATTCTCTATATCGTTCAGATTTTTTTTGCATATTCACATGGTCCAATCCTATACCACTTGTGGTTATAATTAAGCCTTTTTTCCTGAATTATACTTAGGTGGACCATAGAATTTATTGTTCAAAGATACTTTTCCAAATAGACGGGGCCACTGTAAATAATTATTCGGGGGTAAACTAGAGCTGTTCTAGGAAATGTTTAGTGTAAGATAACCCTATTTAGAACAAATGCTCATTTTAGAAAAAAAAAAGAAAATACAGATAAATATTTCATTTATTTATTTATTTATTTATTTATATTTTATTTTTAAGAGATGGAGAAAGACAGCCCATGTGCATGGGGTTTGTGGCAGGACAGAGTGGGAGGGAGAGAGAGAATTTCAAGCAGGCTCCACACTCAGTGTAGAGCCCAAAGCAGGGCTCAGTCTCACAACCCGGAGATCATGACCTGAGCAGAAATCAAGAATTGGACACTTAACCGACTGAGCCCCAATTGCCCCCAGATAAATATTTTAAAAATCACTCACAGTCCCTTAACTTCTTTTTCCTTCTTTCATTTTACTGGTAAGTATTTACATATATGGCTATGCATTTATACTTATACATTCATACATACATACATACATACATACCCATATCCATATTTATACATACATATGCACATATTGTGTGATTGGAATCACATAACTTCAAAACACATTTCAGTGGCTCTGTATTATTTTCTTGTATGAGTGTGTTCAAATGCTATTTAATTTGTTCATTGTGGAATACTTACACTTTTTCTTGTTAATACCGCTGTGATGCTATCCTTATACATGAGTTCATTTATAGCATTTATTTTTTTATGGTAAGATACTAGAAGCAGATTCATTGAATCAGGGAGTGTTGATATCGTAATGTCCTTGACACATATTTTCACATTAATTTTATAAAAATTTTATGAATTAGCACTGTTGTCAGTATATGAGAGCTATTTTACCACACTTTTACCATTATTGGGCCATATTATCATTTTTATCTTATCATTAGTGAAATTGTAATTACTTCTCAGAAAAAGTGGCAAAAAGTTATAAATTTACTTAGGTTAAAATACCAAACTCTACTTCTAAGGTTTTAATTTCCATGAAATTTGTTTCAGGTGGCTCATAAGTTAGCTAGAGAAATGAAAAATAAACTATTTTAATCAGCTTTAATCCATTCTTAAGGTCCAATTGAATTCGGTAGTTTGCAACCAAGAACTTACAAACTGAAAAGAAAGGTTGTTTATCAGATACAACCTTTATAGGGGAGCAGCCCTCCCATGTTTCTAAGGCAGGCTAATCTAACATTTCTGGTGTTTTCCTCTGAGATATGGCAGATCAGAAATATATTGTTAATATTCCTTCTTGAAGGTACTTTGACTACTGCAACTGCTATACTGGACTGTGTTTTTGAAGGCATTTGTTTGAAGGCATTTAAGTTAAGAGACACTTAACATCTCAAAGAACTGAGTGATAAAGAAAGATATACCTTGCAGCCTCAGGAAGCAGTGCTTTAAAGCATGGGCTCCAGAGTTAAATTGCACATTTAAAAAAAGTCCTGGGGTACCTGGGTGACTCAGCGGGTTAAGCCTCTGCCTTCAGCTCAGGCCATGATCTCAGAGTTCTAGGATCAAGCACCGCAACCGCATTGGGCTCTGCTCAGCAGGGAGCCTGCCTCACCCTCTCTCTCTGCCTGCCTCTATGCCTCCTTATAATCTCTGTCAAATAAGTAAATAAAATCTTAAAAAAAAAAAAAAGTCCTTGCTTTACTCCTAATTGATAGATTTGGCGCACCTTTTTGTTTATTTGTTTTTTTCTGTTGCTTTTTAAAAATTCCAGTTAGTTAACATACAGTATAAAATTAGTTTTAGTTGTGCAGTATAATGATTCAGCATTTCCATACAGCACCAGGTGCTCATCATAACAAGTCCACCCCCTAATCTCCCTCACTTATTTAACCCACACTCCCCACCTCCCTTTTGGTAACCATCAGTTTGTTCTCAGTAGTTAAGAGCCTGTTTCTTGATTTGCATCTCTCTTTTTTTTCCCCCTTTGCTTTTTGTTTGTTTGTTTGTTTGTTTCTTAAATTCCACATATGAGTAAAATCTTTCTTACCTCTCTAAGCTTCAGTTTATCTGGTAGGAAAAGCAAAACAAAGCGAAGAATACTATAACACCTTTTTATAGGGATTATATGCAACAATCTTTCTTCCTGTTCATATTTATTAGAAGTAAGCAAGTCCTAATAATGTATAACAGAAGTGTGTGTGGGAAAGAGGAGAGATAACATTTTTGGCTTATAATTAAGTATGGACTTTATATTCTTGGACCTGATGTACTAAGTTACTTTTAAAAAGAATGTCCAAGAATACTATAAATGAAATCAACATTGTGATTAGATTATAGTAATTATATAAAATAATGTCTAAACATTCTTTTTTAAAAAGATTTTATTTATTTATTTGAGAGAGAGAATGAGTGAGAAAGAGAGAAAGCACAAGCTGGGAGAGACACAGAGGGGGAAGGAGAAGACTCCCCACTGAGCTCACGGACCCTGAGCAGGGTCATAACCCTGGGATCATGACCTGAACTGAAGGCAGCTACTTAACCACTGAGCCATCCAGGTGCCCCAGCATTGTACATTCTTATGCAAGGCATAATCAACAGCAAAATCTAAACATAGTCCTTTAGTTCTTATGTTAAATTGTCATGAGCAAAAGTCTTTCTGAAATTCCCAATCCATACACTAATACTCTACTTATCTTCTAGAAGTGTATTAATAACAAAATGAATTTTAAAAATATATCTTATTCAAGAACAGCATTGTTCATTTACCAGAGATGGTTTCCCTAGGTGGCCCCTTTGTTAGAGATCATTTCTGGAAAAATTTCAGCAAAAATAGATCCTGTCATAAAAATATAGACTTGAGAAGATCTAAATTTTTTATAGAAAAGAATTGTGATATCAGGTCAAGTTGCTAAAAGCGTAAATAAAATCAGTTTAGAGAATGATTCAATGTATTTTGAACACAGATGATTCACTCACCTGTTTATGGTTTTTGTAATTTTCTTGGAAAATTAAACTTCAAAATACATACTACAAAATATACATACTCATACTTCAAAATACATACTCATACATACTTTTATGTATGAGTGGGTTAAGCCTAGAAGCACAAAATCTGTGAGACTAAGTTTTGGCCTGTAGAGAGACATCAAGAAAGAAAGGGAGCATAATATAACATTTTAAGTTTTGAGAACTAGGAATAATTTAAAAAGGTGAGCCAACTTCATTAACTTCAGAAACCCTGATCCTGAGAAGAAACAAAAATGTTGAAAGCCTGTGGAATTCAATCATACAAAACACAGTGGAATCAGAGAAGCTGCTAGCTTAGAGTCTGTCTACACAGAAAAACAACGCAGACCTGGAAATCAAACTGTTAACACATTTTTTTAAAAAGTAGTAGATAAATAAAAAAAATTTATATTTTTAATTTATTGGTGGTTTGCATTTGAAATTAAACCTGCACTTAGTGAATATTAACTGTTGGAGAGTTAAGTGACAAGAGTATCAAAAATTGACTGTTCAGTGAAAAAGAACCTGGCTATTAAAACTTATAATAAATAACATAGTCATAGAAGCTTCTTTCTTCAACATTTTCTCTTTTGACTATTTTTCCTCCAACTTCACTGAGATATAATTGACATATAACATTGTACATATTTAAGATATACAACAGATGAAATTGATACATCATATATTATTGAAATGATTACCACCATAGCCTTAGCTAATACTTCCATCATATAAATGATTACCATTTGTTTTTTGTGATAAGAACATTTAAGATCTACTCTCTTAGGTCTACAATCTTCAAATCTACAACATATTGTTAACTATAATCACCCTGCTGACATTAGCTCCCCAAAACCTAATTCATCTTATAACTGGAAGTTTATACTTTTTGACCAACATCTACCAATTTCCCCCACCTTGCAGATCCTCGTAACCACCATTCTGGTCTCTGCTTTCATGAGTTCAGCTGTTTTAGAGTACATCTGCATGTAATATCAAATAGTATTTGTCTTTCTCTGCCTCATTTATTTTATTTAGCATTATGCTCTCGGGATCCATCCATGTAGTCACAAAGGGCACGATTTCCTTCTTTGTTATGGCTGAATGATATTCCAGTGTATATGTATACCACATCTTCTTTATCCACTCGTCTCTTGAAGGGCATGTACATTATTTCCATATCTTGACTTGTGGAGAACAAGAAAAACAAGGCTGTACCCACCTCAAGTCTAGCCTTGACATAAGTACAGCCATCTTGGTCCTGGCAGCCATCTTAGGTCTCCATGACTGGTAAATGATCCCTGGCTTCAGGAAGACTGACCAAAGGTTTTGACAACAACACACCATACCAAAAACCAATTAGGAATAGGATAGCCTAGCGAGGTAATAAATCATGTCAGAAATAGGATAGCTTAACACTGTAATAAATCACAAAAACATAGGGATGACGATTGTGGCCCAATCACCTACTGCCAAGTCCACCCCTACTCTGTCTTTAAAAACTCTGACTGTAATCTGGTCCAGGGTCCAAGTCCCTATTCCGCTGTGTCGGGTATACTTGGGCCCAAGCTTAAGCTTGTCGAATAAACCCTCATGTGATTGCTTCGGTGTTGGCTCCTTGGTGGTCTCTTAGACACAAAAACTTGGGCATAACAGACTGTTATAATGCTACAGTGAACATTGAAATTCTTCATTCCTTCTTGTATGACATTTGCCCTAGAAAAACAAGTGTTTGCATTCAATCTTTTCTTGGAAGCATACCTTTCCTTAGATTTCAAGTAAGGTGATTATGCTCTGACTCTGTTTTCATGGCTACCCTCTGACTGTTCTCAAGAGATACTTGATTTTCTAGATCATAGCTTTTTGTTTTTGTTGCTGATACTATAGCTGTTTTAACTGTACAGGAGTCATATTCTTTCTAGTTTCCTCCATGCTTTGTGGATGCTAACCACTTACAGAAGTTTGGGAGTTCCATTCTTATGTTTAATCTTTAAATGTCTTCATATGTCCTTTTGTGTTTCCCTTTCTTTTTGAACATTTTCCTAGCTGGAGCTATAATCTGTCCCTTAAAGACTTTTACCCTGGGGCAGGTGATTTCAATCCAAATGAGGAGATTAACTCTTCTTTTTAACTTGGGGAGATTTGTAACCAACTTTAAAGTGGATTCCCATATGAAACATGTTCAAATGTGGTATGGGATTAAGTTAATTTGAATTTATTTCCTTTGGTATTTGCTGGATAACTGGGAGTTTATTTATTTTAAGCTATTCAAAGGGTTTTAATGTTTTTTTGTTGTTGTTGATGCTGTTTCCTGTTTCCTTTAGAGAAATGATGGAATTATGTTTCTGAAGAAAACATTTTGCATTAGCAAAGATAAGACCTATTTACAGGACTAAGAAATAATAAATGATCTTATAAAATGCATTTTACTTTATTTCACTGAATTTTATTTTCAGGCAACTATAATAATAATGTTTATTTCGTTTACTTACTCTCAAGAATAAGTCAGGAAGATTCTAAATAGTCTCTGAAGAACCACAAAGTAAATTTATGAATTAATTACTTGAAGTAAGTTTGTATTCAGTCTATCCTATGTGTCTATGACTTCAACACACACTCAGATACAATGGGGAGCAAAGGAAGGTAGTAGTATCTTTGATCTCGTTTAAGCTCAGATTGTTTCTAATTAACCCTGAAGCCCAATTAAATATTGATTTTAGGGGGAGAGATTCTTTAATCATATAATCATATAAAAATATATATCATTACACACTGTGAGTATCCTTTTGAATAAAAATTGTAAGTTTCCATGAAATAGTATAAAGGAACACTGGAATCAGATTCTGGGTGGGTGTGTGTGTGAAAAAACACATCACAGAGAAAATTACATTTAAAATGAGATACAGGGCAAGGTACTTTATAGACAGGAACTATGCAGAAAAAGTGCTCTAGAAATATGTACAGAAGTGCCCTTGAGTGCTCTTTGAACACTGAACTGTACATGCCAAGGATAAGACTCAGCAAGTTCAGGGAAAGAATAACTACCAAAAAGCTGTAAGGTAAATATTTCCCAAATCAAACACAAGGCTAGGGGACATTCAAATTTTAAACAGTAAGAGTAATAAAACCTTGTTGGATATGTGAACCAAAGACAGAGTCTGTTGGTTTTGAAAAAAATGTAAGAACCAACTATATACTAGTTACCAGACACCCACTTTAAATAAAAGATACAAGTTAAAAGAAAAATATGGAAAAAGTTAAACAGAGCAAACCTTAGTGATAGGATGAAGAACATGTGTTAATAATAAACGAAGTAGACTGGAGGGCAAGGAATATTTCTAGATATAAAATAAGATGTTTTTTAATAATAAAAGGTACAATTCATCAAGAAAATATAACAATCCTAAATAATTATATACCCTATAAAGGAGATCCAAGCTACATGAAGCTAAAACTGGTAGAACTGAAATTAGACCTGACAAATTCATTATTGTAGGTGGAGATTTGAACACTCTCTCCTAGTAATTGAATAGAACAAGTAGACAGAATAGCAGTAAGCATATATAATCCAATCTGACCGTCTACAGGGTACTCTACCCAACAACAGTAGAATGCACATTATTTCCAATTGCACATGAAATATTTTACTAAGGCAGACTATAGGCTGGCATATACAAATTTTGATAATTCGCTTAACTGTCATGAAATATATGCTGTATTTATTTTCACTTTATAGATAAAGAAACTGAGAGCAAGAGAAGTTTAATAACTCACTTAGTTGTTAGGAGGCTGAGATGATATTTGAACATGGTGCTGTTTCAGAGTTCATGAACTTTAAGTTGAGATATTACCCCAGAGCACCATCTGCACTAATTGTAAGGTTCATGAAGTAGAAATAGTGGTAAAAGAATTACAAAACTCTGATAAGTTGGACTGGCTTATCAAACTCTAAGGTGGGGTTGCCTAATATATTCTTAATGTATGCCTCTTATCCTAGTGTAAGTATACTGGTTTGAGCTATAAATACATGGTCTCAAATATAATAGTCTTCTTTTCTTACTAAATTAAAGACAAACTTTTAGAAAGTACTGTACTGTAGCCAGTCACATTAAAAAAAAAAAAAAGTAATGAAGAGAAATGAGCATTGAAGAGTCTGATCTGATAAGCCAATCCTGAGAAATTGGCATCCCACATACTTGAGAGGAGGAGGAAGATGTTTGGCCTCTCTTCTTGATGAAATGAGTTCTGGACAATTCTCCTTTGACTAATTCTGAGAAAGAAAGAGAAATCCAGAGAGGGTTGATGGTTGTGGTAATGGAAATTAATTGAGATAGAACATAGTGCTACTCGTTTAGATGGGTTTTAAAGAGATCCAACCATTACCATCAATTCTGGCCCTTACAAGTGTAATTCCTGCTCTCTAGACAATAGAGACTAGGACAGAAACATCCTCTAATCTAGCTCTACTTCCAACTTTCATATCACTGTCACCATCACAGAACTTTATTTTTCTCCTTCTATTTGTGAGTAGCTATCAATTACAACAAAATCATGTTGCAATATAAGGCAGCAGCCTCCAGAGTAAACACAACATTACAAGATGGTTGAACACCAGCAAAATGATCAGATTTGAATTTAATTTTTGCAAGATCCGTGCTCTAAAAATTAAATTGCCTACTTTTGGAAGGGAATAAAAATAAAAATTCCAAAAATTATTGGAACCAGAAAATGAAAACAGTTAATATAAATAGTGAAACATTAAAATTCCACATCAGTCTTTCTGGAGTACTAAGTTGGTGCTGCCATGGAATAGAGTGGTGCTGCTCTTAACACTTAAAGAGACAGACAGTTTCACTTAAAGAAAACACCCCACATTAAGTTATGTCACGTGACATTATCTTCTATAACATGGGTTTTTTTAACATTTTATTATTTTCTATTCTCTTTTTTAATTTTTTTATAAACATATAATGTATTATTAGCCCCAGATGGGCAGAGGATATTTTCTATTATTTAAAAGAAAAAATACTTCATAAATAAATCTGTTATTTTGCCATCAAAAAGCACTTAATTATGTAAAGATGACTATTTCAATATTTTTTTAAAGATTTATTTACTTACTTTAGAGAGAGAAAATGAGCGGGTGGGGCAGAGAGAGAATCTCAAGGACTCCATGTTGAGCATGGAGTCCAATGCAGAACTTGATCTCAAGACCCTGAGATCATGACCTGAGCTGAAACCAGAAGACGGAAGCTTCACCAACTGGGCCACCCAGGTGCCCCAACTATTTCAGTGTTTTTACACACAACATCAAACTCTGAGAAAATTTTTAACTTAAAATATTTTTTCTCAGAATTAAAGTATTTTAAAGAACTTTCAATGAAATTTTATTTCTTCTGCCTGAAGAACTTTATCCAATTAGAAATGTGATTATCACAGCACAACTTTTATTGACAGCAAGAAATAGCTCCACATTTGAAGCAGACAGAGTTTTCTCTGATAGCTACGCCTTATGGAAGTATTTTTATTAGCTTTCTATAGCTCTCTGATGATTTATTTGTAAATATTTTTAACATATATAAAATGAATGACAGAAAATATACAGAATTATAAATGCTTTGAATTTCTCTTCCTTCTCCTTCCAGTTAAGGGGAAATAATTTGTCCTCACCACACTTATTTCTTGATCTTCTGTATTTTCCCAGTTGTTGTCAAGAAGTTTTATTGATGTTAAGGATGTACTCTTGATTAGAAAGACGGCTTTGAAAATTCAAAGTACTTTTATTAATTTTTGTCTGTTGGGTTAAGTTTCTTCAAACCAGCTCCACAGGAGCCTGGAATAAGGTCTGGCATGACTCATAAACACTTCCATTTCAAACAGACTTGAAATTTTTTTGCACGCTTGTAACTGCGAAAAGCATAAACATATTGAGGTCCACCGTCATTCCTTTCTACAGGAAATTTTCTCCAGTGTTAAAGTTAGAAGATCAAGCTAGAATTCAGTTATATATAGGCTTGTGGTATCTCACAGATAAATTCCAGCTGCAAGCCATGATAGTGAGCCTAGATTTAATGTTTGACTTTCTGGTTGACAGAGTGAGTAATCTGAGCCTGAGTGACAGTAGTGACCCTCAACTAGAACAAATTGATGTATTAGCAATTTCTTCTATGGGACTTCTCAGTGCTTCAAGAAAATAATCTACGTTTGAGGACTATTAAATAAAAACTATCAGAAAAAAATCTCTTCACAAATACTCACTTCTGCTTAGGATTTCCTTTATCTTTCTATAGTAGATATAGCAAGACTGAAATATTTTTTAGTCTATCTTGTGATTAATAAATGAGTGTGCAGTGGCTGGGTCATTCATTTGGTTAAGTGTTCAGCTCTTGGTATTGGCTCAGGTCATGATCTCAGGGTCTTAGGTTCAATCCCTGTGTCAGGCTCTGTGCTCAGTGAGGAGTCTGTTTAAAATTCTCTCTCTCTCTCTGCCCTTCCCCCTCCCTCTCTCTCTCTCAAATAAATACATAAATCCTTAAAATAATAATAATACCTGAATAACCAAAGGAATGTTGAAAAAGAAAACCAAAGCTGGAGGCATCACAATTCTGGACTTCAAGCTGCATCATCAAGACAGTATGGTTCTGGAAAGAAACAGACACATAGGTCAGTGGAACAGAATATAGAACCCATAAATGCACTGTCAACTCTATGATCAATTAATCTTTGACAAACCAGGAAAGAATATCAGTGTCTTGGGAAAAAAGATAGTTTCTTCAACAAATGGTTTTGGGAAAATTGGACAGCCACATGTAGAAGAATGAAACTGGACCACTTTCTTACACCATACACAAAAATAAACTCAAAATGAATGAAAGATCTAAATTTGATACAGGAAACCATCAAAATCCTGGAGGAGAACACAGGCAGCAACCTCTTCAACTCAGCTGCAGCAACTTCTTACTAGACACTTTTTCAAAGGCAGGGGAAACAAGGGCAAAAACAAACTATTGAGACTTCACATAGGTAAAAAGCTTTTAGACAGCAAAGGAAATCACCAACAAAACTAAAAGGCAATCTGTGGAGTGGGACAAGATACTTGCAAATGTCTTATCAGATAAAGGGCTAGTATCCAAAATCTATAAACAACTTATCAAATTCAACACCAACAAACAAAAATTACAGTGAAGAAATGGGCAGAAGACATGAACACAAATTTCTCCACAGAAGACATACAAATGGCCAACAGACACATGAAAAAATGCTCCACCTCACTCAGCATCAGGGAAATACAAATCAAAACCACAATGAGATACCATCTCACACTTGTCAGAATGGCTAAAATTAACAAGTCAGGACAGAACAGATGTTGATCAGGATGTGGAGAAAGAGAAACTCTTTTACACTGTTGGTGGGAATACAAATCAGTGCAGTCACTCTGGAAAATGGTATGGAAGTTCATCAAAAAGTGAAAAATAGAGCTACCCTAGACCCAGCAACTGCACTACTAGGTATACTAGGTATTAATCCAAAGGATACAAGGATACAAACATAAACATAAAGATTTGAAGGGCACATACACCCCCATGTTTATAGCAGCAATATCCATAATAGCCAAACTATGGAAAGAGCCCAGATGTCCATCAACAGATCAATCAATAAAGAAGATGTGAGATATATATATATATGTGTGTGTGTGTGTGTATATATATATATACATATATATGTATATATATATATGAATATTACTCAACCATCAAAAGAATGAAATCTTGCCATTTGCACTAATGTGGATGGAACTAGAGGGTACTATGCTAAATGAAATAAGTCAGAGAAAGACAATTATCATATGATCTCATTGATATGGGGAATTTAAGAAACAAAACATAAACATAGGGGAAGGGAAGGAAAAAATAAAATAAGATGAAAAAAGAGAGGGAGGCAAATCATAAGAGGTTCTTAACTATAGGAAACAAACTCAGGATTGCTGGAAGGGAGGTAGGTGGGTGGGGAGATGGGGTAACTGGGTGATGGGCATTAAGGAGGGCACTTAATGTAATGAGCACCAAATGTTATATGCAACTGATGAATCACTAAATCCTACCTCTGAAATTAATGATATAATATATGTTGATTTAACATAATAAAAATGGAAATAGATTAACTATATTCAATATATAGTTTATATTTAATATGCATTAAATATAATAATAAGTGGGTGGGAGATTAGGAGAAAAGTGGTGAGAGGTAGAACTTAAGTAATTAATAGATTGTCATAAATTCACTGTTGTGAATCTTTGCTGGTTTAAGAACAAACATGTAAGAATATGTTAGATGTAATAATCACAAAAATAAAAATTAAATTAACAGATTGGGGTTCCATGGTAATTCTTAGAATAATATCCATATCTGTATTTCCTGGCATGGATGTCAAAGGTTTTGTTTTTCTAATTTCCAGAGTAACAAATTCTACCTGGGATACAATTCAAGCTGTGCTTCTTTCCCATCTCTTATGGTGATAATACTCTTTACAGTCCTTCTCTCAGAATTTATATAGTCATTTGGCTTCGCATTTTTACAATTTGAGTAAAGTCTTAAATGTAAAATAGGAATCTATAAATATAAACATGTATTTTATTTGAAAACTCAAATCTAAGGACAATGTGCCTTTCACAAGTAGGAATATTTGTATTTTCCCATTAAAAGGAATAAAACTTGGGGCACCTGGGTGGCTCAGTGGGTTAAGCCCATGCCATTGGGTTAGGTCATGATCTCAGGGTTCTGGGATCAAGCCCTTCATTGGGCTCTCTGCTCAGCAGGGAGCCTGCTTCCCGTAGTCTCTCTGCCTGCCTTTTTGCCTACTTGTGATCTCTCTCTCTGTCAAATAAATTAATTAAATATTTTTTAAAAAGGGAATAAAACTTAACTCATATCCCCTTTTATTTTGTCATGATACATCTTCCATTTTAATACTCTTCCATATGTTTGCAGTATGATAATAACAAAGAAATATGTTGATTAACTTAAAAATATTATTAATTATAAAGGAAAAAAGTTTTTTTTTAAGATTTTATTTATTTGATAAAGACACAGAGAAAGCACGAGTGAGAGGAGGTACAGAGGGTGAGGGATCAGCAGGCACCTGGATGAGGGTGAGGCCTTATGGAGGGCTCAGTCCCAGGACCCTGGGATCATGACCTAAGCTGAGGTCAGATGTTTAACCAAATGAGCCACTCAGGCACCCCAATGGAAAATTTTTTTCCAAAACGTCTTTAACAAAAACAAGGGAATACTAGTAATGAAATTTTTAAACAATTAGTATGGAAAACTAATACATATATATTATCTATATAAAACAAACTCCTAAATACAGTGCTTATTTATTATTATTATTAATTATTATTGTTATAAACATCAAGTCAACTGAGAAATTTGAATCAGAAGAAAGTTATCAAAGTTCAATATTTAAGTCCAAAACCCTTTCCTGTGGATGTTTTAGGACAAGTGCCTACCCATCCTTTCTTTTCCTTCCTGACAATCTATTTTCATTATAATGGCTGAGTAATTGCATCAAAGCTATCAAAGGCAGCAAGTTCACTGTAGTATATTTATAAAGGACCAATATATTGTAGATTTTTGAGAATAGGGTTTAGAACTAAAATAACTTTCTGCCTGTATTTTCATATATTAGGACTGCTATATTACTATCTTTTCTAAGAACCCAAACAAAACAAAAGGAGCCCTCAGTTTTCAAACAAAAGAAAGTTAACTTTCTTTTTTTTATGTTTAATAATTGCAAGATTCCTTTCTTATTTCACAATAAGACCATTTATAGTAACACCATTGTTTATAGTAACACAAATAGCACTCTAGTACAAAACCTTCCAATTGACTGGTTAGGTTTAATTTTCTTGAGGTTTCTCAGTAGAATTTCCACAATATACTATAAGCCTGATTAAATTAGATACCCTAAAATACTTATTCATTAGTTATTGCTACACAACAAAATTTCCCCCCAAACTTAGTGGTTTCCAACAACACATTTATTATTTTACACTTTCTGTGGATCAAAAATCCTAAGGATGGCTTAGCGGAGTCCTCAATTTAAGGGTGTCTCAAAAAGTTACTGAGCCAAGATGTTAGCCAGGGCCATAGTGACAGAAAAAGCTTGAATAGGGAAGCATCTGCTTCCAAGTTCACTTCCAATAGGGGCAGGATTCAGTTCCATAAAGGCATTTGGTCTGAAAACTTGCTGTCCTGCCACCAGTTGGCCAGAAGCCACACTTAATCCCTTGTCATGTGTACCTCTTCAACTTGATTCATCAGAGCAGGCACAGAGGAGAACAAGGAAGAGATGCCATAAATGCCATAAAATAGAAGATACAATTTTTTAATAACCTAATCTAAGGAGTTAACATTTTTGCTATATTCTAATCATTAGAAGCAATCACTGGGTCCTGCTCACACATGAAAGGGAAGGATTTCACAATGATTTGGATACCAAAATGCTGGTATCTATGGGAGACATTTTGGAAGGATACCTGTTACACTATGAAACCAATTTTTAGATTAATGTGAATCATAGTACTATGCCATACTTAAAACGTTTTTTCAGCAAAAAAAAATACTTTCGCTTATTTAAAAAAATGCAACATGGGGGACTAGGGGGGCAGAAAAAGAAGAAAAGAAACAAGATGGGATTGGGAGGGAGACAAACCATAAGTGACTCTTAATCTCAGGAAACAAACTGAGGGTTGCTGGGGGGAGGGGTCGGGAAAGTGGGTGGGGTAATGGTCATTGGGGAGGGTATGTGCTATGGTTAGTGCTGTGAAGTGTATAAACCTGGCGATTCACAGACGTGTACCCCTGGGGATAAAAATTTGTTTATAAAAAATAAAAATTAAAAAAAAAATACGTGTTGAAAGGGAAAAAAAAACAAAACAAAAAACAAAAAAAAATGATATAAATGAATGGGTTTAACAAAACAATTAAATGGATGATTGCTAGTATAGTGTTTTTCAAAGAAATAGATGTGGACATTTTCTTATAATATGGGAGGTAGATGGGAGATTATACATGTTTTTTTTTTTCTGAGTAATGTATGTGTTATCTACCATGTAAGTAGAAAATTGCTGATATCACCACCAATATACCTGTAATCATTTGCTAGGAATGACATAATTTTCCAAGATTTCAGAGTTTCCCAGAGCTTTAACTTTCTAATTTTGTTTTATTCTAAAATTTCATCCTCGAATTTTAGGGCATTAAAATGGCTTTTTAAAATAAGAATGATGAGGAGTGCCTGGGTGGCTCAGTGGGTTAATCTTCTGCCTTCAGCTTGGGTCATGATCTCGGGTTCCTGGGATCGAGCTCCATGTAGGGCTCTCTGCTCAGCAGGAAGCCTGCTTCCCCCTCTCTCTCTGCCTGCCTCTCTGCCTACTTGTGATCTCTCTCTCTCTCTGTCAAATAAATAAATAACATTAAAAAAATAAGAATGATGATATTTAACCTGTACTTCCAATATTTTAATTTATTTTCCCAACATTCATTCAGTAACATGCCCCCAACCCCAGCACCGTCTTAGAGACTTTTGAGTGAATGTGCCATGTGTTCAGAAATTTTTTTCAGAGTACTTTATTGTATATAACTATCTAATGAAAGCACATCCCAAATTATTACTTATGGCTGTAATTGGCTTTGATTCCTCTTCAGGGCTTGCTTAGGGCAGCCAACTAAGCAGAGGAATATAAACTTTTGGATTTGCATCTTATTTCTTGCTTCATTAATTTCATTAACTTCCAAACTGATGAATTCTTTGAATTAAAATGTCATTTACATTTAATACCCAAAATCACTTTCTTTGCATTTAAACCTTTTAATTGTATTTTTGAATTCTCATTCTAAATTGTGTTTGTCAAAATCTTAATTAGATTTATGTCATAGGAATATAGAACTGAGCTGAACAGTAACAAGCTTAAATGAGAAGATTTTCTTTATAAGGACTTGTGAAATGGCTGAAAATATGTGTTATACAACATAGATTTTGTATCTTGTGTAACTAAGGGTATGTGTCTAAGATGGGTGAATGGTGTATATAGGTAACTATTGATTTATACAGAAAGATCAAATCTGGACACCTGGAAAAGAGACCTTTCTTTTTTTCTAACAAGTACAGACTGTGTGGAATTTGTATGGAATCTCATTTCGTAAGAGAAGATTTTATTTTGCTGTTTACTTACAACAGTGACAAATGGTGGCCAGAAGGAAAAGCAAAGTATGTAATCAATCTTAACACCTTTGTGTTTTTCTGAGAGAAAAATAAGAAAGAAAAAAAAAGGAGAAACCAAGGAGGACAAAGCAAAGGATATACTTTGAGAGTAAAACAGAGAAAACAAAACAAAACAAAACCAAACCCGTCTCTTGTTTCTACTGTTAATGATGATGACGGTGATGGTGATAATGACATCAGTGAGAATATAAACAATGAAAACTGTCATTCCTAATCTTAAAAAGGATACTAAAAGTTAGGTACTAACATCATAGTCTCATAGGTGATGATATTTGAGGTTTACGGAGGTTTACAAAATTTGGCCTAAATTGACACTTCTGAAAAATGATAGAACAATATTCAAATCCAGTTGAGTCTTTTTGAAGTCTGGGGACTTCCTTGACTTCCTGCTGCTCATCCTGAAGACACTCCTGGCCAGTGGTAGTCACATTTGGTTATTTATTTTCTGTACCTACAATTGTATAAAAAGTCCAATTCCTAAAATTTTTCCTGAAAAGTAGTTGGAAATTATCTTTTTACTCTTAAAAAAAAAGTATTTGATGTTTTAAAGCACAAATATAAGACTACAATAGTGTGGACATATTCAAAAAAGCTGAAACATACAATGGACACTCAAAGCATAGCAAATTTTATCTCATTCAAAAAAGATAAACTATATAGCAAACCATAATATGCAGCTCCTATCACCTGACTAAAATTCCAAGGCTCAACAAAATTCATAAAAGTATGAGTATGCTTATTTAAACAAAGACCACACATCCCAGCTCGGACCCTTTTACTGGCATTATTATGATTTTAACATGTTGTGGTTCCATTTTTGCCAAGAGAAGACAGTAAGAGCATGAGATTTGGAGTCACACAAACATGGGACAAAACCTAGGTTTGCCAGTAGCCATGTGACTTTATATTTAACTGT
Organism: Mellivora capensis; assembly: GCA_004024625.1. Taxonomy (NCBI): domain Eukaryota; kingdom Metazoa; phylum Chordata; class Mammalia; order Carnivora; family Mustelidae; genus Mellivora; species Mellivora capensis. The sequence continues at coordinate 22,172 of PISX010016278.1, forward strand.
GTAATACTCTATTTTTTTATAGAGAGAGATTAGCTGCAATGGATGTCATAGTGTTATGGTGCACAGTAGATCCATAATGTGCTGTATAAATGGACGTTATATTATCATCTTCAATATTGATGTTAATAGAGCACCAGCCTTGGTTTAGAATATGACCAGATGAAATTGCTTTTTCGTGGTTCTCTTTCATTTATTGAACTTTATTTGAAATCAAATCATTTGCCTTGTCCTTTGCTAGGCACTGATATGGAAGGGGAATAAAATCACCCTTTCTTCCCTGAGCCCCATTCCTTTGTCATCCTTATTCCCAAACCTCCTGCTGGTTTGAAATTGAACTGGGGCTTAACAAGAGCTCAGAATATCCAAGGACTGTTGGAGATTAAGACCATTTCTTTTTTCTTCTTCTTCTTACAGTCTAAAAACTTTAAAATGGGGATGGACATGAGCCTATTTAAAAATCATTCTCCCTACTATTAATGAGAAGTGGGACAGAGTGCCTGTGGATGCATATAGCAGTAAAGACTGCAAGGCAGGAGTCCAAGGAAGACATTACAGTAGGTTTGGCAAAGTCAGTGGCAGGTGGAGATGGAAAGAAGGTGAGGCACATGAGGTAGAGAAGCAAGGCAACACTGTCAAATCTAATAGATTATAAATGTGAGCACAGGTAGAGGGAATAAAATGAGGACAAATTAATACTGAATCAGGGAAAAGGGACTGAAGTTAAATCAGCTTTGTGTGGGAAAACCAAGAGATCAGTTTAGGACATGTTTAATTTGAGATATTTATGATATTATCAAAGCACAGATGTCACTCCGACTAGAAGAATGGGGAATTCCTAATTAGAGGTTTACATTGAGATATAAATTTTGGAATTTTTATTAGGCAGATGAGTTAAAAGTCAGTGAAAAAAATAAAGAGGCATTTTACCACGCCTTCAGAGAAGTCAGCATGTCAAGGTCAGATAAAGAAGAGGGTAATGTGTGGAAGGTGCCTCACAGAATGCCTAGTGTATATTTAAATGTAAATAAATGTTATTTAATAGTAATAATTCAGAATTCTATTTGTGCTCAGATATCCATACAAGATGAATATTATGCTAAAAAGTGAAGCAGCTAAATGTATCTCAAATATTTTAACCATTTGTATTACCCACACTGGATTATAGTTATGTTTGTAGAGTACATTAATGATTCCATTGATCTACTAATTAAGTTTTTTTTCCATTGATCTTCTAAATAAGTTTTGACATGTTAATTTTTCCATCTTTCATTTCCTAGAGATTGGTTACTTGCACTTTGTACTACTTTTACTACCTACACCACAATAGAGTTTTCTGAGCCAAATACTTTTCTTTGTGATTTTGCTGGGCAAGAGAAGGCAGAGAACATTGCCATGATGATAAGAAATATGTGGGGTGACCTTCCCTTTCCTTCTTCCTCTGGTCTTCTGATTTCCAGCCCTCTGAATGCTTTCATTTGGAATGTAAATCTGCTTTTCAACAAAGGCAACTTGGATTAAGTTCTGTAAGTTCTTGAGTGAAATTTCAGCTAACTCTCAAGGTCTTTGGTAACTTTTCACATTATTTAATTTTTCAGCTATCTTCAGCCTTACTAAAAGCAAAATCCTTATAAATCATGCATTTTTCTGGAAGGGGTGCTATATGCCTTTTTCTCTTCATTTTTGTACCTACATTTTAAATCCAGGTGCTTCCCCCTACCCTGCATTTTTTTTAAGATAAAGAATATTTAGAAGAAGGGTATTTATTTTGCTAAGTCTGTGAATGAAGAAACAACTGATGTTCAGAATTGTATTCTTGTCCATAATTTTTTAGATCTATTCATTATTGTCCTATTTAAAGATATTTCTGTCATATTTTAAATTGCATGACTGACAGAGTAACTTGGATATAACAGAATTTTCCAATCCTGAATATAGAGGACATGGAGCACTTGCTCAGAGGTCTTAGATCACAGATATCTAAGCTGTTATCTTGGGCCAAATCCTCACTTATTTTGCCAAAAGCACATATCAATTAAATGGAGTCAGAACTTTCTGCAATATTACATTCACATTCTGGCTCACTGAATACATCAACATTAACATTTTTGGTTTGGTTTTTGTTTTTCCCTTTGAATTATCTAGGCATCTGTCACTGTTTTTTGTTTGTTTATATTGGTTTTATGTATCTTTTAAAACTAACACAACTTTTTCATACATCCCAGAGTTTATTTTAGTCCACCCTTAAATAAACTTATAAAATTTGAAAATAAAAACCATAAGTTATAGTAATGCAATATTAGTTTTAAAGAAAACAAGGAATGGTAGAAAGAATATCTTTACCCAAGCCACACTGAACTGTTTTTTTTAATTATTTTTTTATTATTACGTTCAATTAGCCAGAAAATAGTACACCATTAGTTTTTGATGTAATGTTCAACGATTCATTAGTTGCATATAACACCCAGTGCTCATCACCATATGTGCCCTCTTTAATACCCATCAGCTGGTTACACCTTTCCTCCATGCCTCGGCCTTCTGTAACCCTCAGTTTGGTTCCCGGAGTCCAGAGTCTCTCATGGTTTGTTGCCCTCTCTGATTTCTTCTCATTCAGTTTTCCCTCTCTTCCCCTGTAGTCCTCCGTGCTATTCCTTATGTTCCACATAGAAGTAAAACCATATGATAATTGACTCTCTCTGCCTGACTTATTTCGCTTAGCATAATCCCCTCCAGTTCCATCCATGTTGATGCAAATGGTGGGTATTCATCCTTTCTGATGGCTGAGTAATATCCCATTGGATATATGAACCACATCTTCTTTATCTATTCATCTATTGAAGGACATCTCAGTTTCTTTCACAATTTCGCTATTGTGGACATTGCTACCATGAACACTGGGGTGCATGTGCCCCTTCTTTTCACTACGTCTGTATCTAGTAATGCAATTGCTGGGTCATAGGATAGCTCTATTTTTAACATCTTGAGGAACATCCACACTGTTTTCCAGAGTGGTTGTACTAGTTTGCATTCCCACTACAGTGTAAGAGGGGTCCTCTTTCTCCACATCCTTGCCAACATGAGTTGTTTCCTGTCTTATTAATTTTTGTCATTCTAACTGGTATAAGGGAGTATCTCATTGTGGTTTTGATTTGTATTTCCCTGATGGCTAGTGATGGTGAATATATTCTCATGTGTCTGTTAGCCATTTGTATGTCTTCTTTGGAGAAGTGTCTGTTCATGTCTTCTGTCCATTTATTGATGGGAGTATTTGTTTTTTGGATGTTGAGTTTGAGAAGTTCTTTACAGATCTTGGATACCAGCCTTTTATCCATTATGTCATTTGCTAATATCTTCTTCCATTCCGTGTGTTGCCTCTTAATCTTGTTGACTGCTTCCTTTGCTGTGCAGAAGGTTTTTGTCTCGATGAAGTCCCAATAGTTCATTTTTGCTTTTGGTTTCCTTGCCTCTACAGACATGTATTTAAAAAAAAAATATTTATTTATTTGACAGACAGAGATCACAAACAGGCAGAGAGGCAGGCAGAGAGCGAGGAGGAAGCAGGTTCCCTGCTGAACAGAGAGCCCGACTTGGGGCTTGATCCCAGGACCCTGGGATCATGACCTGAGCCAAAGGCAGAGTCTTTAACCCACTGAGCCACCCAGGCACCCCTAGAGATATGTCTTGAAAGAGGTTGCTGTGGCCAGTGTCGAAGAGGTTACTGCCGCTGACTGACTACTGTCTCACATTTAGGTCTTTCATCCATTTTGAGTTTATCTTTGTATATGGTGTAAGACAATGCTCCAGTTTCATTCTTCTGCACGTGGCTGTCCAACTTTCCTAGCACTATTTATTGAAGAGCCTTTTTTCCATTGGATATTCTTTCCTGATTTGTTGAATATTATTTGACCATAAGGTGGTGGGTCCATTTCTGGATTCTGGATTCTGTTCCTCTGAACTATGTGTCTGTTTTTGTGCCAATACCGTGCTCTCTTGATGATCACAGTTTTGTAATAGAGCTTAAGGTCAAGCATCGTGATGCCCCCAGCTTTGGTTTTCTTTTTCAGCATTCCCCCTGGCGATTCAGGGTCTTTCCTGGTTCCATACAAATTTTAGGATTGTTTGTTCCAGCTCTATGAAAAATGTCAATGGTATTTTGATAGGGATTGCACGTAATGTGTAGATTGCTCTGGGAAGCATAGACATTTTCACAATATTTATTTGAACTGGTTTTGTGTTTTTTCTTTGCATAATTTGGTCAGTGATTTCATTCAAGGAGCAAATGATGAGATGGATATTGAGAACCAGACATTGCAGAATAGAAAGCTAGTGACACTTATTATAGGGTGGTAAAATATTTGGCACACTGTCATCAAATGTACCTTTGAAAGCAAACCACATTACCAAGGGGAACCGAAAATAAAAAAAGAACCAAAATGTTATCTTAGATGGCTTCTCTCTGTCAATATCTTCAGTACTGCAGGCCCCACTCATTCAAATTCTTGTTTTCTTTTTCTGTACAAATTTTCAATTGACCTAGCATTCATTTATTAGGTCACCATTTCTCCCATAACAGTACAGTGTCACCTTGTATTACATCAAGGGACTGCATATGTGTAGGTTTGCTAGATGTTCCCTTTTGTGTCCCATTGCTTTCTAAGTGTATTTTATTGCCAATACTACAATATTAATTATTGTAGCTTTGTAAGTTTTTTTAATATGGTAGTGTTTCTTTTCTTTTAAGATTGTTATATTATATTAGGCTTATCAATTTCCATATAAACATTAGATTCAAATTCTTAATTTCCAGAATTCATTCACTAATTCATTCACTCATTCATTCATAAATTTTATAAAAGACTTTTTCTAGACATTTTAACAGAATAAAGAATTGCTCTTCTGTTTCTACTTTCCTCAGATTCTATAAAATCATACTTGGGTCTAGAATTTTTATTAAAATTCTTCATTGAGTCCACAATAGCCAAACTGTGGAAGGACCTGAGATGTCCTTCAACAGATGAATGGATAAAGAAGATATGGTTCATATATACAATGGAATATTACTCAGCCATCAGAAAGGATGAATACCTACCATTTACATCAACACGGATGGAACTGGAAGGGATTATGCTAAGAGAAATAAGTCAAAGACAATTGTGATATGGTTTCATTCATATTTGGAATATAAAAAACAGTGTAGAAGATCATAAGAGAAGGGAGGAAAAGTCAAATGGGAAAAAAGCAGAGAGGGAGACAAACCATGAGAGACTTTAAACTATAAGAAACAAACAGAGGGTTGCCGAAGGGGAGGTTGGTGGGGGGATGGGATAATTGGGTGATGGCCATTAAGGAGGTCATGTGATATGATGAACACTGGGTATTATATGCAAGTACTTGCTCTTCTCACACAGAACTACAAAATTATAAATCTGTATTGTTTTATATGCTAATTTTGTCTTAATCATTATAACAGCATGACACATGTAGTGAAATAAATTGACTTATTTTTTAATATTAAACCAAACTTATATTTCTGGAATGAGTCTAAATTATTTATGTTTTATCTTTCATATGTATTGCTGGATTTAATTTGCTAATACTTTATGATTTTTCTATCTATGCTCATGCAAAAGATTGATCTCTAGGTTTTTTGTTAATATTTTTGTCAAATTTTGAAATCAAGGTTATACTGCTTCCATAAAGTGAGTTAAGGAGTTTGATAGTGTTCCCACATTTTTTATTCTCTCTACAGTTTGTATTAGATTGGTATTTTTTTCTTTTTTTTGTGTGTAGAGGAATTCATAAATGAAGCCATTGGGTTGTGGAGTTTCTTTGTCGAAGGGTTTTAATAACAAATGCAATTTCTTTAATTGATGTAAAATATTCAGTCATTTTATTTCTTTTGTGTCTATTTCAGTTAAGTTTTTTTTTTTTTTTTATTGTAAATTTCACCTAAATTTTCAAATAAAATTACTTTAAGCTGAATAAGTTTTCAATTTTGGGGGGAATCTCCCATTTTCCACTCCTCAAATGGACTAATCTTTTTGCTTTCTCTCTTTTTTCCTTTATTTGTTTTCCTAGGGACTTATCCATATTATTGCTAATTATGAAGAACAAACTTTCAACCTTGTTAATTTTCCTTATTGTGTGTTGTATTATATTGCATTAATTCCTTCTTTGAGCTGCTTTATTTCTTTTATCCCACCTCCTTTTGATTTAAATTGATGTTCTTTGATAATTTGAGATTGCCACTCAGTTCACTGATTGTCCACCTTTTTTCTTCTTGTCTAACATATTAATTTAAGGCAAAAAGTTTCTTTAAAAATGGTTTTATCTCACACATTTTAATATGTACATTATACAGAAAGGGATGTTCCTGGATTCTCTGCAATAAATTGTGGTGACTTTGTGCATCACTGAATCACTTCCCTGGAACAATAGTGGCCTGAGTGCTAAATGGAACTCAAGTGCTAGACTTGTAGCTGTATGTCAACAATCCAGAAAGATATACTTGACTGCACGTTCTCATTAAAATAAATACAACAATGTGTTGTCAGCCAGAGATTAGAACAGGGACTTGCAAACATTTGTTCAGCAGAACCAAGATGCATAAGGGGGACTTAGAAAGCCAGAAGACAGATTTCTGAAAGATGTGGGCCTTATAGGTAGTCATTTTCACCAATCCTAGCCATGGGAAACCCTGGTGAGGCTAAGATCCAGAGTAGAGACTGGACATCATTTGCACCAAGTGCCTTATGTGACAAAACTGCAGCCATCTCCCAGTTCATCTCTTGCATGTCTGAGTTTGAGTGTTAATATACCCAGGAAGATGCTTTGGTACTTGATTTGTTTGTGACAAAAAGTACCCATTGTCTTCTTTCTTTCACAGTCTCTTTTTCCTCCCTGGATGTGTGCATGTTAGGATAGGAGATGGATTGGTTTTGGGACAGGGAAGGAATGCAATGCTAGGGTGAATGTACAGTATGAATTTATCATGAAGTTATTAAGGCTTAAGGGATTTCAGTTAAGAGAGAGTTCTAGCAATATATTTATATGGTCATTTGTTTTGGGGAATTTTTTTAAGAAGAAGATATTTTAATCAAAATCAGTTTTAAAAGCTTACAATATCACTATCACAAAAAAATTTATTGACTTCCTAACTTACCATATATATATATTTTTTATCGTTTGACTTCATACTCTGAATTTGTCCCTGCTAAGGTGTTTGATTTTCTAGAAGCTATGATTTCTCCATCCAAGAAAGTTTCATGCTAAGATCCAAGCAGAATTTCAAACACTTCATTTAGAGAGGATGATATAGTTTTATGTAAATTATGAGTAATATCTTTGCATATGCAGTGTCTCTAGCCAGGTCCCTGCCAAGATTAGCAAGAGAGAAAGTGAAACAGATTAACATTTATTAACATTTTCATGTCCCTCAGTATTTTCCTTCCCCACTTCTACCCTCAATAAAGTAGTTTTGCCTACACAGTAGCCACCTTCCACCCCCCTGCGCGCGCGCGCGCACACACACACACACACACACACACAAGCCCTGAAAGTAATCCTTAAACATAATAGATTTGGGGACTTCAAGATTGTCCTCTTGTTATTGTCTCCATTGCTATTCCTTTAATAGTTCTCCATTGACACTTGTACATACAGTAAACCAAGATGACATTTGCTTAGGGAAATCAAATGCACACTTTATTAAATTTCAGAGCTAACACAATGGGGGGATTCACAAATCTGAACCTCTTACTTTTGGCCTAAAGTGTGAGAGGCTGGCTAAATATTCATTACAAGCTTATCTTCTATGTGATTTTGTCTTTATATGACCATTTCTCTATTTTGTCTTTCTAAGTCACATTTGGATAATGATGAGGTATGTCAGATACCTGGTTACCATGTACCCCTGCCAAGTCCATTCTCTTCTTATACCTTCTCGGGGGGAGAGTGGTATGATTGTAGGAATAAAGCACACGGGGATTTCAGATTTTGTAAAGGTAAGCAAGTAAATATTAACATGTTACTGTCATTAATAAGCATGCAAGTTGAATGTGTGCTGTTATATGTAATCTTAAAATCCATGGAAAATTTTCCAGTACTAGCAAAGATACTCAGTCTATTTCCAAATCCCCCCACCCCACCCCCCCCAAAAAAAAGCAGGAGAGAAGAAATATGTGAATATAAGACACGCAAGCTGGGAGCTATGGATAGAGATTTTAAAGACAAGCTTTCAAAGTGAGAAATGAGGGAGGTATTGCGTATGGGAGGTCTGTCAAAGACAGAGAAAAATAAAAAGAAATTTAAAAACCATTGCTTTAGACTATTTGTCACCTTCATGCTGTTTCAAGAAGTGCAAGTCATATAAAGAGCTTGAATTATTTTGAATTTGTTCTGTTCTCATGGGCTGTGTCATTTTAACTGCAACACTGCCCTGGGTCTGAACTGTGTGGGTCAGGGCTATAGCAGTATTTGTATGCATTAAATTTATAACGTCCCCATGAATCAGGGAAAATTTGTCCTGTGATATATTATTAGGTTTTTAAAGGGTACTTCTGTTTACTGCTTATCTTAGTAGTGCACTTATTAACTTCTATATTTTTCCAATTTTCCCACAAGTCCTTTAACACACACATTTAATAAAATTAACCCTTACATACTCAGGTTTTATTTCTAGAATTTTTTTTTGCAATAATACATAATAGGCAGGTTATTCTTACTCTGGAACTTGTATTCTAATGTTGTTTGTAATATTCCTAAAAATGGAGATTTTTTTTAAGTTTTTATTTATTTGAGAGAGAGAGAGAGCACGAGTTGGGTAAGGGGCAGAGGGAGAAGCAGACCCCTCTGCTGAGCAGGGAACCCCATGTGGGACTTGATCCCAGGACTCTGGGATCATGAATGGTGTCTGCCTTAGGCTCAGACTACTGAGCCACTTAGGCATCCCTAAAATGGAGATTTTTATTCATTGGTTACTCCAGCAACTGAGGCAGTCAAAAGTACATTGAGACTGCTATGATGTAGAGGCCCCATGTTAGTTCTGCAGTACATCTTCCCTGCTCTATGTTCATGAGCACTTAGCCAGAGAATGCTCTTAGGCAGAGTTTGGGAAGCCAACAGCATGAAGGGGAATTACCTAAAGGTGGCCTTTAGAATAAGGCCAGAGAATATGGTTATAGTACCAAGTGTCAGCTAATCATCTGGATCTCAGTTCCCAAATGTCTGACTGAAAGATCGCTTTGAGTGATTTTGCTTACATAGTTTCTGTGATGTATGTGTAGGATTTTGAAACTTGTTATTATTCTGAACTTCATGCTGGATCAGAGCCAAAAGAGAAAATATTACTGGCTGTAGATATGAACTTGACCTTCATCACAAATGAGCAAATACATAAATAAATAACTGCCACGAGAGGCTTCTGTAAAATACAAATACGACCTCTTCTTGTTGTATCCTGGACAGACAAAATATAAGGAGTATACCAAAACAGTAAGATTACAGAAACTTCTTTCTGCTGAGTGGAAAGAAGGGGCTAAGATAACCTATCTCAGATACCTGACTTTCTTATATCTGCCTACCTTTATGATTACAGCTGATTTTTTTTTTCAAAAAAGGACCAAATTCTTCCTGGGAAGGAGGGTAAATATATGCTAGGGAAGAGTACAGGAGATTCCTAAGGAGGAGACATTGCTGGGTAGAGCTATCCCAAAGTTATCATAGTATTATCAAGAATTGCCAAAAAGGTTACAAACCTCATGCTGATCTTTTGTTCTTTTTTTAAATTTATTTTTAACTATACTGATAAAATTTAAAGAAAACAACACAAATCACTGTACTGCAATACCCCAGCATCAGAAATAAAGAAAAACCATGTCCCCAGCCAGAGGACTTAATGTCATAACCCATGATCACATAGGTCTAGAGGTAGTCAGCACCACTAATTTTTGAGAAAAGACAGTATCTTCAACAGCTTATGGGTCCTAGAAGATTGGATAATTATTTGAAAGAGGAGAGAGGGGCAGCATTCCATTACAGGCACCCAGTGAGTACAGCAGTGATGGCTTTGTTACAGAGTACCCTGAATGTGCCAAGATTCCACTAAAACAAAAATCCAGTAATTTTCCTTTGGTACAGTTGAATGGAGCTAAGGTTCTGATTCATTGACTGTAGATAATGCTCAGATGTTTGAGTTTTTGCTTTATCCCAGCAAATAAGACTAATAATTCAACATTCAGATGAGCACTTACATTATTATAACAAAATGGTAAACCTTCCAAGAATGTGTTTGATTGCCTGGTAGTTATCTCTGGGGTTTCTCACAATATGACACATGAAAAAACAAAAAATAAGAAGAAAGAAAGAAAGAAAAAAGAAAAGGAAAGAAAAGAAACCTAAGAAAATGAGCCCAAGAAATTCTTCTAACTTTAGTATTTTTCAAACCCAATGGTAATACTGTCTTTTAATGTAGATTACTCAAATATTACAGTGCTTCATACACATCAACAGAGTTAAATACAGCAATGGTTTCCTTGTGATTATTTCTAGTCACCAGGTATTTCTTACCTTGATTTTACCACCTTTTTAAATTTGTTCTTCAAAGAATTCAGCTAACCCTGCCATTTAACAACTTTTATTTTGCATTATACAGATACGTTATAGGTAATGTAAAACAAATTATTGGTTGATCTTACCTTTTTAAATTTTTTTTTATTTTTTATTAACATATGATGTATTATTAGCCCCAGGGGTACAGGTCTGTGAACCGCCAGGTTTACATACTTCATAGCACTCACCATAGCACATACACTCCCCATAACCCAACCTCCCTCTCCCTACCCCCTTCCCCCCAGCAACCCTCAGTCTATTTTGTGAGATTAAGAGTCTCTTATGGTTTGTCTCCCTCCCAATCCCATCTTGTTTCATTTTTTCCTTCCCTACCCCCAAACCCTCCATGTGGCCTCTCAAATTCTTCATATCAGGGAGATCATATAATAATTGCCTTTCTCTGATTGACTCATTTCGCTCAGCATAATACTCTCTAGTTCCATCCACATCATTGCAAATGGCAAGATTTCATGTCTTTTGGTGGCTGTATAGTATTCCATTGTATATATATATACCAACCTTTTTAGCCATTCATCTGTTGATGGACACCTGGGTTCTTTCCATAGTTTGGCTGTTGTGGACATTGCTGCTATAAACATTTGGGTGCACGTGCCCCTTTGGATCACTACATTTTTATCTTTAGGGTAAATGTCCAGTAGTGTGATTGCTGGGTTGTAGGGTAGCTCTATTTTCAACTTTCTGAGGAACCTCCATGCTGTTTTCCAGAGTGATTGCACCAGCTTGCATTCCCACCAACAGTGTAGGAGGTTTTCCCTTTCTCCACATCCTTGCCAACATCTGTTGTTTCCTGACTTGTTAATTTTAGCCATTCTGACTGGTGTGAGGTGGTATCTCATTGTGGTTTTAATTTGTATTTCCCTGATGCCAAGTGATGTGGAGCACTTTTTCATGTGTCTATTGGCCATCTGGATGTCTTCTTTGTAGAAATGTCTGTTCATGTCCTCTGCCCATTTCTTGATTGGATTATTTGTTCTTTGGGTGTTGAGTTTGATAAGGTCTTTATAGATTTTGGATACTAGCCCTTTATCTGATATATCGTTTGCAAATATCTTCTCCCATTCTGTCAGTTGTCTTTTGGTCTTGTTAACTGTTTCCTTTGCTGTACAAAAGCTTTTGATCTTGATGAAGTCTTAGTAGTTCATTTTTGCTCTTGCTTCCCTTGCCTTTGGCGATGTTTCTAGGAAGAAGTTGCTGCAGCTGAGGTCGAAGATGTTGCTTCCTATGTTCTCCTCAAGGACTTTGATGGGTTCCTTTCTCACACTGAGGTCCTTCATCCATTTTGATTCCATTTTTGTGTGTGGTATAAGGAAATGGTCCCATTTCACATTTCTGCAAGTGGCTGTCCAATTTTCCCAACACCATTTGTTGAAGAGACTCTCTTTTTTTCCATTGGACATTCTTTCCTGGTTTGTCAAAGATTAGCTGACCATAGAGTTGAGGGTCTATTTCTGGGCTCTCTATTCTGTTCCATTGATCTATGTGTCTGTTTTTGTGCCAGTACCATACTGTCTTGATGTGATCTTACCTTTTTAAGGTAATTTTAGTTGATGATATTGAATCATGTAGTATATTGTTATTGCTTTTGTTGTCTTGATAAATCCCAAAGATTAACTTGTTTCTTTCATTTTCTTTTCAGTAGACCATTTGGTTCTTTCTATTATCCCTTAGTTTTTTGTCTGTTTTAATGCCTGTGTTGTTGATCACTTGTCTGCATTTCCTATTGCTGCCACTTTTCTTTCACTTAATTATTTGAGTGATTACACCGTGTTCTCTTAAAATAGAGATTCATTTTTAAAGTCCTGTCAATTAGTCTCTCACACCTTTAATGATGTTTACAACAACAAGTAGCAAGATTTATTTCAGATTTCAGTCTCTCTCTCTCTCTCTCCTGATAAAAGTCTATGAGAATGGAGACTAAAACAATAATGTGATGAAAAATATCATTTTGAAAAATTGTGGTCCTATTTTTTGTTGCTGATAACTGTAGAAACTTAATAACTGAGAATCAATCACAAAAGGCATGACTTAGTGAATATGCAAAGATATGGATGATGAAATGAGGTAAAAATACAGAAAGTAGAGGCTAATTTGCAATATTCAAAAACCAAATTTTTAAAAACCCAGACAAAAAATATGATTGCATCATCCTTAATTTATTTGAAATATGTATCTAATAAAACTTAGACTCATAATTTTGTCAGGTAAGTATGTAGTACTGAAATTCTTTATATAGGGGTAAATACATGAAGAGCTTTATGAGAAAAAAAGTTATTAGATATTGTTTTTGGAAAGCTACCATGCTATTTCTAATCAAGGAGAAGCAAGAAATTATGGAGAAGTGTGTTGGGGAGAATCAGCCTCTTCTAGCTCATAAATATTATATGTCTACAACTTTCAGGATTGTATAAATATAGAAATATCATGTCTCATAATTGAAATACCTATTGGAGCATATCTGTTCCAAACCGCAAATCTGATCGGCATATTGTTTCTATATGGTGGTGGCAACTCTGCCCACCAAAGATTCATGGTCTTCTTCCATGGTTTGAAGCAGGTGCTGGGATAAAGCTATCTGTCCGGCTAAGCATTTGGTTTTTAGACCTCTTGTATCTAAGCAGAGACATGATTAACTCTGGCTAATAAAATGTGAACAAAAATAATGACTGTCACTTCTTCAATAGGAGAGTTTTGTTCTATGTGTCTTTATCATGGAGTCAGAATTATCTAAAGTCCAAATATGATTTCATCACTAATAAACAGTGTAATTCTGATCAAGTTTCTTAAATCGCTATGGTTCAACAACACTTATCTGTCAAATTGAAGAATTATTACTTAGAAATACTATCTCAGAAATAGGTGTGTTTTGAGTATTAAAAAAGAAAATATATGCATAATGTTCTGCACTACCCCTAACACATCAGAAACATTAAGAAAATGGTATTTATATGGTGCTAATGCATACCTTAGTTTCTTTTGAAGACAGGCTTGGGATAGTATTTTATTGCCATGTTGCCTATACACACTGTCACACAAGGAGCACGGTGTGTGTGTTTTGAAAATTTATATTGAGTTCAGTTAAAAATCTAATTATGTTAAGACTGTCCTAACTCTTCTGCACAATTCTTTAAAGTTTTTTTTACAAGTTCTAACATACAATTGTACATTTGTTTGTCCATATGCATTCTTAAAACCTATTTTAGTGTGGTTTTTGTAAAGTTTTAAGCTGTTTTGAGAACACATAAAGTCCTTATGCAGACCATTCTCATTTTCTGCCTTTATTATTTACCAGACTAAAAGAAGAGTCATAGATTATTAGAGTGAATGAGAACTACTCCATCTAAAGCATAATAGCTTTAACATTTATTCAGTATCTGACAAATATTCACTGAGTGTCTGCTCCATACCTTACAACAGTTCTCATCTATACTCTCTTGGAACATTCATTCTAGTTGGGGAGAAAGATAATCAATGAACTAACAATAAATAAAGGTAAGGTGGTAATGAGATCAGGGTACTTTTCTGAGAACAGAAGCATCTCCTATCACTAAGGCTCAGCTCCAAAGCTACCTCAGAGAGAAGATACAAGGTAAGAGCACTACAGGCTAAGACAACTGCAAGTAGAAACTCCTTGAGTTAGAGATGAGAAAACATGGGGGAAAATAGCATCAATCGGCAAGACGTCATGTTGGGATGGCTTCAAATTCGTATTCCAATTTGCCTGATCAACAGAAAATGCTTACTGTAGGAAAATTTCTCTCACTTTACCACCTTCTAGTTGTTTCTGGTTTAGTGTTTTAGAATTGTGCAATACTATAAACCTAACCCTCCTAATATTTGTCTCTTTAACACCAAACTTCCTCATTTCTTTTCAACCTTACTAGGTAGTATAATAGGAAGTGTCCTGGCTTTGTTGTTAGATAAACACCAATTCTGGTATATTAGTTTGGTAGTCTCAGGAGAATTAAGTAATCTTTCTTAGCTCTTATTTTCTCTTTTGTAAAATAAGGAAAATCACACCCAGCTTCCAGGAATATTGTGAGGATTAAATGAGAGAACTTTGTAAAGTACAAAGATAGCAACAGGCACATAACATGTGTTAAATGAAAGGCAGCTATAATAATAACAGTCATTACATTCTTATTACCCTTATTTTATGGCAGCTCTCCTGTTCATCAGTGTTCCTGTGAAAGCACAGGTCCCAAAATTTAATACAGAACTCTAGGTAGGGTTCATTGAGGTCATCAGTTAAGAACTATTATATTCTTTGTTCTTCACACTTCACTTTTATAATTAACATTACAATGTTTTCACTGTTTTTGGCAAGTATATGGTACTTATAGTGACCTCTTTGTAAACAAATATTTTGGTCTTCTTTGCCTTTGTTTACTTTTTTCTCCTTTTATGAACTGTTAGGTCTCTGAAACTTAGATGGGAGGCAATGTAAAACAGAGGATAAAATCCTGGCTTTGTGGCTGATATCTGGCTTTGAATGCTGGCTTTGAATCTGTCTGAACTGGAGCAAGTTGCTAAAAAAATTCTGAGCATTTTCCTCATTTGTTGAATGTGGATTTTAGTAATTACTCTGTAGTATTTTTGTAAAGATTACATAGGACAATGTATTGAAAATGTTAACAAAAAGTCTAGGATATAATAATAGATCAATAAATGGTAGCTATCATTAACATTCTATTAAACTGTAATTTGCTCTCTTTTTTTATTTTTTCAAAGATTTTCTTTATTTATTTGAGAGAGAGCATGCACAGGTTGGGGGCGGGGTGGGCAGAGGGAGAGGGAGAAACAGACTCCCCACTGAGCAGAGATCCTGAAGTGGGGCTCTATCCCAGGACCATGAGACCATGATCTGAGCCAAAGGAAGACGCCCAACTCACTAAGCCACCCAAGGATCCTAAGTATCTCTCTTTCTTAGATCCTTTCCTGTAATCTCTCTATATATTTCTTCCATTTTTGAATCAGGCATAAATTTTATTAATGCTCTACTACATTTATGATCACATGATTCATGTGACTTTGAAAAGATCAAGGCTAAGTGTAATGCCCAGGATAATCCACAGGATATCTCTCTATATGCAAACTAATCCACATGTAGGTATGGACAGTCAGCCATTGCCAAAGATACCTTTGTCCTTTCGAGATGTATTTGCTATTGATTTATATGTAGTCCAGCTTTCCTTGGATTGATATATGATTCTGTAACAGATGGGTTGGGTAGATATCATTGTAAAAATTAACTATATTATCCTTAATTTGTGAAATATTTTAACAAACAAATTGCTATTTTTAGAGACTGTTAAAATGTTTCTTATGACTCATTTGCACAAATCACACTCTCATTTATTAGAAGCAAATAGAAATACACATGAATGGTCATTTTACTGCAATCCCTATGGTCTTGCCATTTGCAATGGTTTCTGTTGATTCCTGACTATGGACAAAGCTATTCTTTATTCCAACAAATTATAGCATAAGGACCTATTTGATAAAGCATTCTCCATTCTGCTGTGTAAAATTGCATAGGCATATTTTTATACATTTTGATTTGTTAAATCCCCTACCAGAAGGTTTCAAGCCATACTATTAGATTTTGATGTAATTTATATCAGTACTTAGAATCTTAATAATGACTCTATTGACAAGTAGTGCACTCTGGAACTTTGGGATTTGGGAAATGAGATAGGAAACCCATTCCAATTGCACCATAAAAGGTAATTGTAACTTTTATAAATGTATAAAATAATCAGTTGAAGTGAATTCAAATGAGTCTAATTTAAATAATATAAATGTAATTAAGTAATAGTGATTCCAAATTTTACTCCATTGTAGTACCTTTTCAAGACTTTACAACTTGCAAAATTCTGTTCTTAATGGAGAAAAATAGAAAAGTAAACATTTTTAAGAGGGCATATAAAATATTCTTGGTCTCAAAATAGAAAAAAAGTTGAATCTTTTGTTCATAATTCTTCTCTCTTGTAGAGACTCTTAGGAAAAAGGAAAAGTAAATTTATGTTGAAATTAATTTTGTAGACCTTTTTCAATAATAATATTCATTCTTATTTCAATTTTAAATGCAATTCAATTCTTCAGTTCTAAACTACAGGAGGATGTAATAAAGTTGGTAATTATGCTTTAAAGGGGAAAATTGCCTTGAAGATGTTAATTTTATGCTTTACATGGTTTGCTTTTTGATCTTATTTTTAATCTTGTCATTTGCAATCATATCATCAAATTCTTATTTTCTTCTTTAGAATAAAAAAAAATGAACAGTACTGAAGACTCAAATTTGAAACCTTATCAAATTTGAACCTTTCAAATTTGAAACCTAATCATATCTTTTTTTTCTTTTAATTTAAAATTAGGTTAAAGCTATTTAATAATAAATAATAAATTAAAGCTATTTAATAAATAGTTTATAATTATGTCTAAAGTTGTTCATAGCATTATGAGGCAAGAAATCCATTGCTATGGCTTAGTGATATGGCTATTGATATTATGACTTAATAAAACAGTGTATACTATATGGCTGAGGGAGAGATAGATTTTCTTTTTCTTTAAGAAGAGGCTATACTATTCCATCAAGGCTAATTTTGGTTGAGATACAGCTTGTCAAATGACTTTTAACAAAATGTACTAGAGAATATGAAATCACAGTGTATTTAAAAGGAAGCCAAAAAGTATCCATATAAGTTTTATTGATTTAATATTGTATTAGCTGCATTTTAAAAAATCATTTACTTATCTTAGTTAAATAGATTTCAATTTTGAGTTTAATTCATTGAGCTACCTAAAAATATATTAAAGAGTACTGTTGGAGGTCTTTGGGTTTTGGGTAAAATATGGCATACAATAATTGATAGTTGTAGTAAATGGACTCCCTTGAATTTTTAAGGTGAAGAAGTGAGTCAGGTTCACTGTTGCAATCCTACTCACACAAAGAGCTGGGCATATCTAGGTTTTACCATAAAGATTTTTTGAATAAAACAATAAATGAATGAAAAATAAATAAATGCTAATACAAATACCTTCAGAAAAATATTGGTAGTAAAGGTGATCTTGAATTTTCTGAGGACAGTCTCTCACCTCTCTCTTTCTATACACACACACACACTCACACACACACACACACACACACACACACACTTTTTAAAGGATTAAGAATCACTTTTATGAGTTTCTAGTCCAAATATAGTGACATAAGGGGTGCCCGGTTGGTCTTGGGTGGGCATCTGACTCTTGATTTCAGCTCATCTTCTCCGGGTTATGGGATTGAGCCCCCCGTGTGTGGGGCTCCGTGCTCCTCAGGGAATCTGATTGCGATTCTCTTTCTCTCTCCCTCTGCTCCTCTACCCACTTATTCTCTCTCTCTCTCTCTCTCTCTCTTTCAAATAAATAAACAAAATTTAAAAAAAAAAGAAAAAGGATGGTGACATAAGAGGCTCCTGGACTCACTTTTCTCCAATGGGCACACCAAATCTCCAGCTACACAAGAGCAGTTCCTCTGTACACATAGGTGAATGAGAAAATAGCCACATAGAAACAAGTAATAAAAGCAGAAATGCACTCCCACCATACACCCCACCCCTGGCACAGTGACATACTAGTGGGAAAAAACTCACAACTCAGCTCTCTTAGAGGCATGGATGATTTGAACCCCACATCTAGCATCCAGAACGTTAAGACTTTTACCTAATTGTTGAGCCCCCAAGACACCTAGCTCTGCCACCTGACAGGGCTCGCATGCAGGAGATCCAGAAGATCACAAGTAGTAAACAAAGAAATAATACTTAATGGGCTTGTGAGGACCTGCTGTGGCTCTCCCCACAGGGCTCTGTATACAGGAAGTAGACAGAAACACCCTTCTCACAGTCTTTCTTTCAAAGACTCCTATATGCATACTCTAAAGGCTTCCAACTAAGTGTCTGGCTTCTAACATAGCACACATCCAGGAGCTGGCTGTAATTCTCCCTGGAAGCCAGGAGGATGGTGTGTGTCATCACCACATTTTCCCTTTACTTCAGTGGTTTCTCCTGGGAAGGAGCTTGTGCGCATGTCTGATGCCTGCAATTTTGCAGCTGCTGCCCCGTGGGCACAATAATTGATTACCTGGCTCTGGTGCCTAGTGGAGCTTTTGTTCAGAGGTCCATTACTCTATAGCAGCAACAAAAAACAGTTCTTAAGCAGTTACCCTCCCAAGGCACAGTACAGAGGGTACAGATAGAAAGGCCCATTGTTCAGCCTTTCCTTTAAAAGACAAACTGAATACTTTAAAAGCTGTTGCCTGAAGGTCCAGCTTCCAAACAGCCTGCATGTATGTGCTGACCGAGATCTTCCCCTCTGGGAATTGACAGGTCTTGGCACACTCTCAACTACTAAAAGTCATTACAAATAAAATAGGCTGCTTGGACAACCACAAAGGTGTGAGAAACAACCAAGAGCTAGGGAGGGGTTGAATGAGAAGATTTATCTCTTACATAAGACCACTCCATCAAGACATGGCAATGGGGCTGATTTATCTAATATGCAGAAACCAACACAGAGAGTCAAGGAAAATAAAGAAACAGAATATGTCAAACAAAGGAACAAGATAAAACTCCAGAACAACTTTGATGAAAAGAAAAAAAAAAGTAAGTGATTTACAGGATAAAGTGTTCAAAATAATGGTCACAAAGATCCTCACTAAAATCAGAAGAAAACTGCATAAACAAAATGAGAGCCTCAACAAAGAGACAGGAAAAAAAAGTACCAAACAGATATTAGAGAACTGAAGAATATAAGAACTGCACTAAAAAATTCAATAAAAGAGGTTCAACAGCATACTAAAATAAGCATGAGGAACAGCAAACTCAAAGATAGGCAGTAGAATTCATCCAATCAGAGGAGCAAACAGAGCAAAGAATAAAAAAAGAACAAAGATAGCTTAAGGGATTTATAGGACAACATCTGGAGGACTGACATTCATGTCATAGGGGTCCCAGAAGGAGAAAAGAGAGAAAATGGGGCAGAAACCTTATTTAAACAAATAAATTGTATCAAAAATAAATACCTAGGAGTATATTTAACCAAGGAGGTGAAATATCTGTACAGCGAAAATTTTAAGATGATGAAAGAAATTGAAGGCAAAAAATAGAAAGGTCTTCTTCCATGCTCATGGATTGGAAGAATTGATATTGCTAAGATGTTCATACTATCTGAAACAGTTTACAGATTTAATGCATTTTCTGTCAAAATTCCAATGGCATTTTCAGAAAAATAGAAAAACAAAACAAAACAAAAAACCCTGAAGTTTATATGAAACCAAAAATAATCCTGAGTAGCTGAAGCACTCCTGGGAAAGAAGAACAAGGCAGAAGAATTACTCTTAGTGTTTTCAAAGTATATTACAAAACTGTAGTAATCAAAACAATAAGGCATATAGATCAATGGAACAAAATGGAGAGAGCCCAGAGATAAACTCAAGCATATTTGGTTAATTGATTTATGACAAAGGAACTAAGAATATACAGTGGGGAAAGGAGAGTGTCTTCAACAAATAGTGTTGGGAAATCAGAAAACCACATGCAAAAGAATGAAATCAGACCACTATCTTATACCATGCAGGAAAAATCAACTCAAATGGTTAAAGACTTGAACACAGATCTGAAATCATACAACTCCTAAAAGAAAACAAAGGGTATAAGCTCCCTGACATCAGTCTTAGCAATGATTTTTTTGTATCTGACACCAAAATCAAAAAGGAACAAAACAAAAATTAAAAGTAAGACCATACTAAACTATAAGGTTTCTGCACAGTAAAGGACACTATCAACCAAATGAAAAGGCAACTACTGAATGGAAGAAAATATTTGCATATCATGTATCTGATAAGTAATAAATATCCAAAATATAAAAAGAGCTCATATAACTCAATAGCAAAAACAAAACAAAAAACAACAACACACACACAAAACACAAAAACAACTCAATTAAAAAATGGGCAGAGGAACTGAATAGATATTTTTCCAAAGAATAGATACAAATGAATGATCAACAGGGACATGAAAAGGTGCACAGTATTACTCATCATCATTAGGGGAATGAAAATGAAAACCAAAATATTCACCTCACACCAATTAGAATGGCTATCATCAAAAAGACAAGAGATAACAAGTGCTTGAAAAGGTTTGAAGAAAAGGGAACCCTTGTGTACTGTTGTTGGGAATGTATACTAGTGCAGCCACAGTAGGAAAACAGTATGGAGGTTTGTTGAAAAAATTTATGTATGTATGTATTTAAAATATTTTATTTATTTATTTGAGAGAGAGACAATGAGGGAGAGCATGAGAGGGTCAGAGGGTGAAGCAGACTCCCTGTGGAGCTAGGAACCCGATGCAGGACTCGATCCAGGGACTCTGGGATCATGACCTGAGCCGAAAGCAGTCGCTTAACCAATTGAGCCACCCTGGTGCCCGGTTTGTCAAAAAAAATTTTAAATAGAAATACTATATGATCCATCCATTTCCTTCTGGGTATATATCAAAAAGGAGCAAAATCACTATCTCAAAGTGATCTGCACACCTATGTTCATTGCAACATTATTTCGACAGAAATAATGGAAACAACTTAAGTATCCATTCAAGGATAAATAAAATGTGATGAATACAAAGAAAATATATATTTTATTATATTTACTAAATAAAATATATTTTATTATATTTATTTTGCTTATTTTTATTATTTATTTTATAGGTATATTAATATGTAATAATATATCAATATATAAAGTACATATAATTACACAGCTAATGATGTTATATATTTTATATATATATATGAATATTATTCAGCCATATGGAAGAAGGAAATCCTGCCATTTGTGAAAGGATGGATGGACATTGAGTGAGATAATTCTGACAAAGAGGAACAAATACTGTATGATCTTACTTACATGTGGAATTTTATAAAATCAAAGTCATAGACACAGAGAACACATTGTTGTTTGCCAGAATTGGGAGTTGGTGTGTGAGGGAAATTGATGAAAGTGGTCAAAAAGTACAAACTTTGAGTTATAAAATAAATTAATTGAATAAATAATAAGATAAAAATAAATAAATTCTTGTGATGTAAGTATAGCATAGTGAATATAGTTAATAATACTGTATTGTGTATTTGAAAGTTTCTATGGGAAAATCTTTAAAAAAGATTATAACTATTTCAGATGATGGATGTTTACTAAAATTATTGTGGTAATCACTTCACAATATATGTGTCTATCAAATCATTATATTTTAAACTTTACATTAATACAATGCTATTGTCAATTATATCTCAATAAAACTGGAAAAAAAGAGTAAGTTTTGTTTCTGATTGTTATTGACACAAAATATTCTCAAAAAATTAAATGATTGAGGTTGAAGGAAAAAAATGGGTGGGAATATAACAAGGTCAGACTTAATATTAACTCACAGGAATTTACACCATGACATCATGTATACTTGTCCATTTCTCTAAGCTTCCTTACAGCCAGTGCAGTGAGAGAAACTGTTACCTGATTCACAGTTTCTTTACAGAAAACTGTCTGTCAGGGGAAGCTAAACTTTTCCAGAAACTTATACCCAAGAGGAATTTTTTTCCATGGGTACTTAAATAGAATTCTCTGATCTGAAACATGTTCTGTTCAGATAGAATGTTTTGTGGTGGTATTTCTCATGGTAAATAGAACACAGGCAACATGACAAACATAATTTACTTGAAATTTGGTCCAGATGCATTATGAATTATTCTTCTATCTTTGATAAATTAAATTTCCAGAGCTGCAGTTTTTATGTGTTCTGCAGATTCCAAGAGAGCCTCATGTCTTAGAAGCTTCCTTCAGAGAGATGAGGCATGGGGCTAATTGAAGTGGAAGCTCATATCTGCATAAAATGTAAGAAATGCTTTTACTTCCATAAAAAAAATTGGAAAATCACTAGTCTATATAGAAATGTTAGACTTTTGGAGACTCATTCTGCATTTTTTGCAAAACTTAAGTTCCTTTATATATAAAGGAGTATATATACTCCTTTATATATGAGTAGAAAGCTTAAAGCTTTTGCCTATGATAAGATCAGATGAGCTACAGTGCTCATTAAGAATAGAGCTATGTGTTTGTCAATTAGTTTGATTATATACAGAGTGATTATCCTCTTAGAAAATCAATGTCCCTAACTGAAATTCCTAATTGGTGGGATGACATTTTTTATAACTGCATTCATCTACTGAGACCAAAAAATGCATAAAGAGAACATATAAATTTTAAAGAAGGGAATCTAGTGACCAATCATTTATTAATATTTGATAAACAAAAGCTACTTTGTAGACTGAGAAATTGAGCGAACAATGGTATGCTTTTGAAGTATTTGTGTTTTTTTTTAAGATTTTATTTATTTATTTGAGAGAGACAGAGACAGAGCGAGAGAGAGCATAAGTGGGGAGGTGAGGGAGAAGCAGGCTCCCCACTTACCAGGGAGCCTGACATGGGGCTAGATCCAGGAACCTGGGATCATGATCTCAGCCCAAGACAGATGCTTAACCAACTGAGCCATGCAGGTGCTCCTGAAGTATTGAAGTATTGAAGCTCCTGAGGTTAATGAAGTGTTATTTTGAACTGAAACTGCAGATAAAAATGCCTGTGTGAAATACAAAAGAATACATAGGTAATGGGAATGCCTGGCTGGCTCAGTAGGTGGAGCATGTGACTCTTGATTTTGGATCATGAGTATGAACCCCACATTGGGCATAGAGTTTAGTTTAAAAAAAGTAATCAGTCTGCCATAGTGGCATATTAAAAAAAAAAAAAGACCATATAGGTAACAAGAAAGAAGCTAGATGTTTAAATAGTAAAGGTTTATAAAATATAAATATGTTTGTATTTATATGTGTATGTATACATAGCATAAATATGCATAGACATGTACAGAAAACATATCATTTTAAATGTAGTATATATTCCCAAATTTTGAAAACATACAGAACGTAATAAAAATAATCTACAGATTCCACCAATGAGAGGTATTTACTCTTACCTGCTATTAAAATCCTGACTTTCTTATGTGTATACATATTTTATAGAATTGAGATTTTCTTTTTAACACTATTTTTTTAAATTTATTTATTTGTCAGAGAGAGAGAGAGTGAGCACAGGCAGACAGAGTGGCAGGCAGAGGCACAGGGAGAAGCAGGCTCCCTGCCGAGCAAGGAGCCCAATGTGGGACCCAATCCCAGGACACTGGGATCATGACCTGAGCCGAAGGCAGCCGCTTAACCAACTGAGCCACCCAGGCGTCCCATTAACACTATTTTTAAAACAAAGATTTTCTTTGACATTAAATATTTATGAACATAATTCTAATTGCTATGTAATATACTATTTCATAACTGTAAAGTAATTTATTGAATAATTCCATTGTTTTGTGGATTTAAGCTTCTTCCATCTTTAAACATTTATAAAAATGCTATTTACAGATTTTTTTTTTAGTATTTGCAGGCATTTTTATATTCCTGATTGTTTTCTTGAAATGCCTTCTGAAAGCAAAAATAGTGGAATAAAAATCATAAGTATTTATTAGTCACTCATAGATATAATTCAGTTATTCCTGGGAAACTGTAGGCCTTTATAAGACACCTGTTATGCATCAGGATACCCATCTCACTGTATGTTCACCAGCATTGAATGTTACTAATATTACTTTGCAAAAATAAAGGGGGGGCAATTTGCATCTCTATGCTTACAACTAAGATTGAATATACTTTTTTTTTTTAAGATTTTATTTATTTATTTGACAGACAGAGATCACAAATAGGCAGAGTGGCAGGCAGAGAAAGGGGAAAGCATGCTCGTCGCTGAGCAGAGAGCCCAATGCGGGGCTCGATCCCAGGACCCTGAGATCATAACCTAAGCCGAAGGCAGAGGCTTTACCCTAACCCAGGGGCCACCCAGGCGCCCCCTAAGATTGAACATACTTTTGAATTATTCAGTTCTATGTTCTATGAACTACATATTCATTTACCCATTTATGTATTTGAGTCTTCATGTTTATCTCATAAG
>PISX010016279.1:0-46770 GCA_004024625.1 Mellivora capensis
CTCCACATCCTCTCCAACACACGTTGTTTCCTGTCTTGCTGATTTTGGCCATTCCAACTGGTGTGAGGTGGTATCTCAATGTGGTTTTAATTTGTATCTCCCTGATGGCTAGTGATGATGAACATTTTTTCATGTGTCTGATAGCCATTTGTATGTCTTCATTGGAGAAGTGTCTGTTCATATCTTCTGCCCATTTTTTGATATGATTATCTGTTTCTACATTTTTTTTACTGGTTGGAAGCATGGGCTTTGGTACAAAAGAGAAGTTCAATCAGTGTCTGATGACGAGAAACAATAATGAGAAAGGGAAAATAATGTGATGGAGAAAATTCACATGACTCTGAATGCTGAACTCTCATATGTATTTGAAGAAATGCTTTTGAAACCAATATGTGTAACGGTCAGCATAATCAGGAACATGGAAACCATGCTAGGTGTTGCAACCAGAGGAGATTTAATGCAGGGAATTGTTTTGTAGATGCCGGAAGCCAGTCTGGAAGAGCGAAACGGGACGTCGAGGCAACCTAGTTATTAATAATTGTGGGAAGAAGCTACTGACCCCGGGGCTGAGGTAAACTAGCAACCACCCCCAGGACACAGGTGCTGATCCATGCGGACGCAGCAACCAGTAATATGGATGAGATCTGCCTTCTTGTGTTTTAGCCTATCCAGGAGGAGAGACATTAAGGGGATATTAACAATAATGTCTTTTGATAACGTGTATAGAGAAAGCTCCAGAACCACAGAGCTGGGAGATTTAATGTAGCCTGGGGGTAGTGGTTCCTACTGTGTGGTCTGCAGAATCAAAATTACCTGGGGACTTGTTTAATTTACCCCCATCCCAGACCTACTGAGTTAGAATTTGGTGAGGGGGGCAGAGAACAGAAGAAGGAACCTCTCTTTTTAAAAGGCTCTCTAGGCTTTTTAAATCTCCAGATTCTTATGCAGACCAGTTTGAGAAGCGCTGCCAAGGGCGTCTAGTGGCCTCGAGAGGGAAATATCATTTACTCTGAGACGGGAAGGGTGAGACGAGTAGGTCAGAAGCAGGAGGTGGTGGGGTGGTGGGATAAGATTATTCCAGGCCAAAAGGACAGTACGTGTCAAGATCTGGAAGTCCAAGAAGCCAGATCTATGACAAGAACCAGTCTACCATGGAAACCGAATGGTTAGAGATGAAGAATCATAGAAAGAACAAAGACAAATCAGAAGGTGGGACAATTAGACCCTGTGAATTCTGATCAAAAAGGAAGTGAGGTAGAAATAATAAGATTAACACTGAGTGACTAATTTCTCTCTAATCTTACAGTAGCCTAGCTATACCAGCGACTTCGTCATTTAAATCAGACTGAAGTCCGTGAAGCTGCTCTAAAGAAAACGAGGTCCCCAGTTAAGTCCTGGCGAACATTTGTTGTCTGAGTAATGGGAAGAACTGCCAGCCAAACTCACTCCATTCCCTTTCTCCCAAAGGAGACAGGTTGAAGCTAAGTAATTTAATCCAGTAGTCTGGAGTTCTTCCTGGCCTTTCAAGGGGCATCTGTAACCGGTGGCCTTGTTCCTTTCTCCATGCTGTTTGGCTCCTGGTGG
Organism: Mellivora capensis; assembly: GCA_004024625.1. Lineage (NCBI taxonomy): Eukaryota > Metazoa > Chordata > Mammalia > Carnivora > Mustelidae > Mellivora > Mellivora capensis. The sequence goes on from PISX010016279.1 coordinate 1,585, forward strand.
GAAGTCTGTTCTGCACAATAATGGGGCTCGGTTGTCTTGCCAGTGAGAAAACAGGTTTCCTCTCAATGAAGATTCAGATCCTATTATCCCTGAGATAGTGTAAGTGCCCAATTTAACATGACCATGATTAAAGGCACTGGTATGCCTGGAGCTCATACTGGGAAATGAGATGGAATTGTGACCAGAGGGATCCACATTTCCCCAGGATGATGATGGGATTTTTTTTATTCTTTTCCTCCCTTTCTTCCCTCTTTCCTTCCCTCTTCCCTCCCTTCCTTCCTTTCTTCCTTCCTTCCAGATTTGGGTGGCCGTAGACATCTTTGACCATCCAGCTCTGCAACTTTAGACTGAAAAAGGGACTTGGGATTTTGCATGAGAAGGAAAGAAGAACCTAGGGAGGGAGACTTTTTACTATAGATACGGATGGGATTTTGTAAGGAAGATGGGTAAAGATTCAGACAAGAGCTAAGGAACAAAGTACTTGGGAGGGCCGACACTCTGAGGGTGAGCTAAGCAGCAGTGGGCGAGAAGCAGGCAGAGGACCTCACCCGAGAGAGAGAGACGCCTAAGCCTTCAGGTACCTCCTTGTGAAACTCAGGAAACTTACAGGTGGTGAGACCTTCAACCTTACTGGATGCAGGGCTCAATGCCAGAAGGGAATTAGAATGAAGGAGAGGATCCTTGCCTGTAATTCCCTTCTGAGACTGACTCACTGTTCAATATGGTCATGTATTTATGTCTGCAAAGTGTGGTGTGGAGACCAAAAAGGCAGAAAATGGAGCACTGCCCACCTACATCCTCGCTGGGCCCAGAGGAGAAGGTGCCCACATATCTTCACATTTCTTCAGCAGGTGGACTCTGATTGGGTGCTTTGAGTAAGCCAGACATTGGGACAATAGATGCCAGACAGAGCTGGGGAAGGAGCACCGCAGAGTGGGCAAACTCAAGGAACAGGTACCAAGTGTTTTCCGTATCTCACGGTTTGGACAAGTTGCCTTCTGAGACAGTAGGGTTGCTGGGCATCCTGGTAACAACCAGCTGCTTTGTCTCTATGGAGACACCTCATGGTATCCCTGCCCAACACTGATCTACATGTGAAAGTGCAGAACACGCAAGCTCAGGGGCGAGGAGCTTGAGTAGGTATCTCAAGCCCCCTCCTCAGTGGTCGTTGGCTAGCCAGTTGTTCAGCACCCCCAACTCAGCTCTCAATATACCCAGAGCAGGAGGGCATCTGAGACTTTGTAAACTTACATCACAAGAGGACATCAGAGGCTCTGGGAAACCTGCCCACGGGCCCAGTGGTTTGTGGCTGTTTTGTTTGTAATCAGTGACATTCCCTGGGGCAGTCCCCTTGATAGATTCTAGAATCTGCTCATGTTTTTTACTGCTTTCCCCTGGCCTCCCACCAGGGGCAGATTCTTTCCCGCCAAGTAGGATTGCCAGATAAAATCCAGAACCCTCAATTAACTTTGAATTTCAGATAAACCCTGAATAATGTTTTAGATGAGACTGCACCAAGCATGCTAATGTAACAGGGCATCCTGTGTGTTTATTTGCACAACCCAACCCCTGGGGATCCCCGAAGGGAGCAGACACCCGATTCTGTGCCTGTGAGGAAGCAGGGGGTTTCAGTCCTTCTTCCTGCTTTGAGGTTGCACAACAATCACTGATCTTATTACCTATGAAGACTTTCTACATCTTCTAGGAAATGGGAGAGAATGAAGAGAATATTTCTCAACGCTGCAGACACATTTTTTTCTTTGCTTGTTTATACCGAACACAGCAGCCCAGTAAGGAAATTGAGAGAAATTCAGCGTTATTAGTTCTCCAGTGAAACCCCCCACATCTTTACCCTACAGTATTGGGGTGAAGCTGGAGCTAGACCAGGACAGTGCTGAGACAGCAAGGCCATGTGATCTGAAACTGTCAGAAGGCTTTGGTGTCGCAACCACCCCTCACACCACAGGGTCCTTTGTTGGTTAGTTGTGAGCGGGTTTTTTTAATAGCATGAGGACCGTACTTTCATTTTGAGAAAGCGGTTTGCCCTTAGCCAGAGTGAGAGTTAGATAAATTACTCTCCTCACAGATTATTAATGACGAAAATGCTCTGCCTGGAGATTTTTGAAACTTCCGTGAATGTAAACTGAAAGAGAGTCACTTAAATGCTGCAGGCAGTTTTCCACCTCGTAGGAAGTCGAGATTCAATAATCCTTTAGGCTAGAATCTTCCTTATTAGAACTACCAGCTGCTGGTTAATCAATCACCTTTATTTACACAAATGTAGAGCAAGCATCTACCCATTGCTCCTTGTTGAAAAGTGTAAAGTTATCACCAACCTGAATGGTGTTTGGACTAGAAGTTCCTTGCTCCGTTTAGAAGTAGAAAATTGTTACGTTCCCCTGAGTCAGACTTGCTTCTCTGTTCTGTTTGGTTTTAGGGATTGTTTCTAGAAGCCAAGGATCTGGACAGAGAAAACAGAGGAAAAACACGAGATCCAAATCTCATGCTGGAGGAATTGGACAGAGTCTGGCACAGCTCAGGCCTAACTGGGCCATAGCTGTCACATTAACTGTTAAGACCGAATTCTCCAGAACGGTAGTGATGTTGGACTCAAATATGTAAGATGTTGGACTCTTAAATATGTTAGGTTGAGGCATATAGGGCAAGGCCACCCCCTAGTGGTAGGGGTTGGGATCGCTCCTTTAGGAAGGAGAAACTCTCCTGTCAATCATCCCAAGAAAAACCAATTATATCAAGATTAGGTTAAACACATACGCAGTTGTTTCTCTGTCTGAAATAAAGTCTTGAAGTTGGCAGTCAGAGCTGTTAGGCTAGCTCCTTAGTCCCCAAGGACTCAGGCTTCCTTCTATTTTTCTGCTTACTTTACCTTAATGAACAACTTATGTTCTTAGGGTCACAGGATGGCTGCCAGAGCTCCAGCAATCATATTTACATCAGAGCCTCGAAAGAAGAAAAATGGAAAAGGAAGGAAAAAGTGTGTGTGTGTGAGTATATGTGTTTTAGGGAAAGGCCTCCCAGCCGATTTTCTTTTAAATAGTGTTTCTGAAGTGTCCCAAACAGTTCCAAAGCTGGCTGAGGGCTGAGAAAGTCTCTTGCCTGGGCACTGTGACACCCTAAACGAATGGGGGTGCTATTACTACAGAGACAGGAGAGTAGCTCTTGAGGGCAGCAGGAGTGCCCCCTGGCTGGGAAGCAGGCCTGAACCGGGAGGGGCAGAGAAGTGTTTTCCCCCCTCAAAGCCACTTGGCAGCTGGGCCTGAACTTCCTACGGGCAGGTGTGAGGTGGACTCTGCCACACGGAGCCAAGGACAGGTACCAGGTGAGAATAGCTCTGTGAGGTGTGCTTCGGAGAGTGTTTTTTCTTTTATTAATATAGTTTATTTCTTAGAGCAGTTTTAGGTACACAGCAAAATTGAGAGGAAGATACAGAAATTGGCCATATACCTCCTGATACCATGCATGCACAGTCTCCCCCGTCATTAACCCTCCTAACCAGAGAGAACATTTGTTACAATTGATGAATCTACATTGACACATCATAATCAGCCAAAGTCCACAGTTTATACTAGGGACCACTTTGGGCGGATTACCTTATGTGGGTTTGGACCAATGTAGCCATCATTATACCATCATATGGAGTAGTTTCACTGCCCTAAAAATCCTAGATGTCCCTCCTTCCATCCAGTCCCTGGCAACCACTGATCTTTTTGCTGTCTCTATAGTTTTGCCTTTTCCAGAATGTCATGTAGTCAGAATCATATGGTTATGCAGTCTTTTCAGACTGGCTTCTTTCACTTAGTAATATGCATTTAAGTTTCCTCCATGTCTTTTCCCGGTTTGATAGCTCATTTCTTTTTAGCACTGAATAATATTCCACTGTCTGATGTACCGCTGGGATCTTATTTTTACTGGTATGAACCATGGGAAATCAGTTTTAATGATGCCTGAAGATTATGATTCCACAAACTCTACCCCTCAGAATAAAATTGTGTCTGCATGAGAACCCAGGAGAGCAACAATTAAGCGGGTCAAACAAACTTGGCAATAAAAGAAAGAATAAATGGAAAAGGCCAAGTCCCACAGCATTGCATATCGACCTCCCAGAATCTGGCCTGTGCTTTCTTTTTGATCTCATCTCTTGCCTTCCATGGCCCTGTCGCACTTGCCAGGTCAACTCTCTAGCTGGGTTGCGTCCCAGAGCATCTCACTGTTTCTATGGTCTCTGCCTGGAATTCCTTCCCCAACCTCACTTCACGGACCAGATGAACCCCAATTCTTCAATCAAGTTGTAGCTTAAGAGTCAGCTGTGTGTTTGCTGCCTTCTCTGGCCCTCCACAGGCAGAGCTGAGTACCCCCTCCTTCCCTTTGGCCCCAGTGCACCCTGACACATCCTTACTGCACTGAACCCCAAAGACAGTTGGGCACAGGTCTGCCTCTCCCACTGACCAATAAGTTCCTTGAGACTAGGAAGACTTTACTAGGTAGCAAGCTTCCAAGCCCATGATACACATACTAGGTGCTTAGTTAGTTATAAGAATCTGGTTAAAAAAAATCAATCAGTGTGTGCACATATATTTATTTACATTTACTTGGTTTTTCTATTTAGGGCACCAGAATATCGACCATAATCCTCAGTTGGAGGCGTTTGGGTCGGATTTATTTGTCAAAATGCCTAAATGGTTTATTTAGCTTGGGCCCTGGGAAATACACCCACACAAAAGGATTCCCCAGAAATATTGCCACTGAGAATATGCAAAATTCATAAACATAACAAAAGGATGCATTCGCAGTATTTGTATTGAGAATAGCTAAATCTACAATGTGGGACTAATTATGTTATGCTTCTCTAACGGTTAACTTAAGTAAACGTAAAACAAGCAACAAATATTTCACAGTGTGTTTGGATATTAACTTGTAGTTCCTTCTCTCTCTGGAATTAGAAAAATTTTTAAGAAGTAGGGCTGATATGTTAGCTAAGACAGGGTAAGATAGGGTTTGTTAAGAAAACAAATACAGTGGCACCTGGGTGGCTCAGTGGGTTAAAGCCTCTGTCTTCGGCTCAGGTCATGATCCCAGAGTCCTGGGATTGAGCCCCACATCGGGCTTTCTGCTCAGCAGGGAGCCTTCTTCCTCCTCTCTCTGCCTGCCTCTCTGCCTCCTTGTAATCTCTGTCAAATAAATAAATAAAATCTTTAAAAAAAAAGGAAAGGAAATACATCCACAAAAACAAATCCAAAATCTCAGAGCTTTAACGTGACAAAGGCTTATGTGCCACACTTGCAAGTTTCCTCCAAGTGGTGTCTATGCCCCCTCACATATGTGGCCTCTGAGGGCACTGGGAGACCCTGGGCCCCTCCACTCAGCCTACTTCCCGTCGGCCAGGACCCTGTCACGTGGCCCCAACCGACAGGCTAGGAAATGAGAGGAGCCCGTGGGTCATGAGGGAGAGAATCAGGGCTCTGCAGGGAAGGAGATTCTGAGGTGGTGGTTACCATGGGAGGCACCCCTGAGGGGCTGCTCTTGGGGTCCACGTCTATGGCGAGAAGCAGGATTGGACAGAGTGAAAGATTAAGCCTCCGCGCAGTATCCCCAGCAGCCTTAGCTGACTTTGGGGGTTGGGGGGAGTTTCTGAAGACAAGATAACTTCAGGGCTGTCTTGAGCTGGGGCACAAGGCCCAGGCCTTTGTACCTCTGTGTTGGCTGGTCACTGGATCAGGCTGTCCTGGGAAGGGCCGTGACACTGAGCGAGGTAGCCCCCCCCAGGTGATTCCAGAGAGGACAGGCAGCTGGGAGTAAGCCGTACTCACAGCCCAGATGAGGGCTGAGGGGCTTAGCGCTGCATCCCTCTGGTGAGCACGAGAGCCTCTTCCAAGCAGATGTCTCAGCACAGACCATATCTGAATCCTCTTTCATCATCCAGGCTGTAAACTAATCCCCTGCCTGACCTGGGAACCATACCAGTTGTCTGCCATTCCCCTAGGCTTGCTTGTAAAGCACATTCTTCATCCCTAACTGCTCTAGCTGTCCCTGCTGGCTACTGCACAGATTTAAGCTCTGCCGAACCCCCAAAGAACATTGTGCAAAATCCCTGCCGCCCACTTCACCAAGGGACAGCCTCTCTCCAACTGCACTGGGTCTTTGCTGGGCTTACTGTGTCTCCTTGGTCTGCCTCTGGCTAAGTGGGCCAGGACTCTTCAAGCTAAATGGCCTCTCTCAGGGTATTGAGCGTTAGCAAACACCCACTCCTCCAATAGTACAAACTGTACTTGGCTTTCCTGTGGAACCATGTCGTGCCCACTCCACACGGCTGACACAGCACACAGCATGACCCTATGAGGAGCATCCGTGCAAATCTTGCGTTTTTTCCTTGGGTCTCCTGGGACCCCTCTCTTACTTGCTCTAACAGCACTCTTTCTGTGGAAGCAGGAGTAATGGCTGGCATCTATTGTAAAGCACTTTACACACGATAACTTACTTGTCACAACTGTCCTCTGCAGAATTACTATATTTTTCCTACTTTACATATCGGAAAACCAAGGACACTTGCCCAAGGTCACATGAAGTGTAAATGGTGGGACCAGTGTTGAAGCCCCGGGAGTCTGACTGTGGAGTCCAGGCACTTAGTCACTATGTCACACTGCTTGTCAACGTCGAGGGTTTCTTAAAACTCGGGTTTCTGGGAGGCAGCCCCATAAATCAGCAAGACATAGTTTCCTGGAACTTCTCATAAGGGTCATTTAAGGTACTCCAATATTGTGCATGAAAAGCCCAATGAGGAATGAAGACTGATCTGGAAACTCTGTTCACAAGCCAGAAAGATGAATTTAAAGTGAGTGAACTTAGGGAGAGGGATTCGCTTAAAAAATTGGAACTAGTGTTCAAGTACAAATGCATGGACTTCGATCTTTGATGTTTGGGACAACTTTTGAGTAGCTTTTGTGAATACAGATTGCGCTTCCATGAAGCAAAGAGTGAGTCAACTATGTTTAGATTTGGAGGGGATACATCAACCAGTATTTGTGGGTGGGGAAGGGGAGAGTGGAGCTTCCCCTCACCCCCACGGAGCCTCTCTGTGTCTCTCCCCACAGAGAGGCCAAGACAGGGCTGCAGCCCGGAGCGCCCTCACTCCCCTCCTTTTACATAGGAAGTCGCCTACAGAGAGCCTCCGAGTTATGTGGTGGTGGTCTTCTTTCTCGAGCTACCTGGTGAGAGCTGGGGGACACCTCATAAACTTGATCTGAATGCTGGACAAGGGACTCCGTCATCGGCAGGCATGACAATGCGGGGGTCTTTCTCCACACCCTGTTACCTGGGAAATGGGGCTGGAAGGAAGTTTGGTGTCAGACTTCTTCGATAGGAATTCCAACCTGTCACGGTGGCTCCCCTGTTTGGATACAAATAGCTGTAAAGAGACCATCAACCAAGCTTCCCCAGTCCTGCCCGGGAATGAAACGTGCTTGCCATAGGCCGGGTCTGGAGGTGATTTGGGTCTGAGAGCTCGGCCTCCAAACCACATTTTCCATGTGTCAGGGAAATGAACCCCATGTCCCCTGCACAAGGTTTTAGCAATTAGACCTTTATTAATACCGAAGAGCAGCTGGAACTAGAAATAGTCTCAGGTGCTCACATTCTTTCAACATACAAATTTCCAGAGTGGAGGCAGCTGGGGAAACCAGATTCATTCATCTTGGGCCAAAATTCTCATACTCTTGACCCCATGTTTTGGGCCTGGACTTTGTGGCTCAGAGAAAATTTGGCTGTACTGTGTGGCTCTGGCGAGTCCGACCTTCCCCACTGGAGTAAGTGTCCCCTCCCCCTCCTCCCACTGTTCCCCCCCATTGTCTCTGATTCAGGTTTTCACAAGGAGTTTCCTCGTCATGTTTGGGGTCTCATTTCTCCCCCAGTAGGAATGTTCTCATTTATAACCGTTCCCCCTTCCCACTCCACTCACAAACTCCTCCCTGCACACATATGCTGGGCTGGGCTTTACAGGAAGACTAGAATTGGTTGAATCCAGCTGCCTACCTGTTAGAATCCTTCTATAGCTTCTGCCTCAATTTCCCCCAGGCATACCCTCACCTGTGGAGTGGCCCATTTCCATTATAGGATAACTCTGGGTATTCGCAAATTCTTCCTTGAGTTCCACTTAGCTCTCCTCCCTTACTCTGGCCTCATCAGTACAATCCCAGTTTACGTTCACCACATGGAATGAAACATTTATTTCTAGGCATATGGACCTCATGAATGTCCTGCTCATTTGTCATTCTCATTCCCAACATTCATTTCCCCATCTTGTTCCAGCGAAAGAGGGGAGGAGAGTGTGAAATCCGCTCCTTCTCCCTGTCAAAGGACGGAGGATGATTTATCCTTCAAGAATGCGGTCTAATGTCACCTCCTACAGAAAGTGTCTCCATTTGCTTTCTTTATTTTCTCCACTTCTGTGAATTCCTATCATATTAAGTATGGTTATGGGTTCAATTATGCCCCCTCCCAAAAAAAGATGTGTTGGAATCCTAGTACCTCAGAACATGACCTCATTTGGAGATAGTCTCTACAGAGGTAATCAAGTGAAGTGAGGTATTTTAAGGTGGGCCTTAATCCAATGTGATTAATGAATTTATTAAAAAGGGAAATTGGGGTACAGAGACACACATAGAAGAAGATGACGTGAAGAAGCCCAAGATGAAGACAGCCATCACAGGCCAGAGAGAGGGGCCTGGAGCAGACCCTTCCTGCAGAGCCAACCTCCGTGTCACACTTAGAGACTCTGGAAGTGTAAGACACTCAATTTCTGTCACTTGAGCACCTAACTTGGGGTACTTTGTGAAGGCAGCCCTAGCAAGCACAGGGATAACTTGAGGCCTTTTATTTTCCTTTCCATTTTTTTTTCCTTTAAGTTTTGTCAACAGAAAAGTATAAAGAAGAAAATAAGCCAAAAAGAATGGTAGTGTATAGTCTTCTTGCTCAGAATATTCCTGCTGTTAATATATATGTATGTAAACACACGCACACACACGAACATATATATCTTCATTGTATGTTAAATATATAATTATATAAATTATACATGTAACAGTAGTTTTCTGAACTCCTGTTATATGTAACATATATTATCATATAATATATAATTTTCTGTTATATATAACATATAGTATATATTACATATATGATCTCAACATCACATATACAGTATATGTATTATGTATATATACTCAAGCATACACATATACTCATAAATATACAACATACACCTATGTATATAATATAATATCTGCTGAGTTACGTGATTTAAATACTTCATAAAAGTGCTAAAGAAAGAGAGGTCTTCCACTCCCTACTTTCTCTTTCCATAACTGTTTACCACTGTAAACAATTAACCACTGATTTTCCTTGCCTCAGAATTGTTTGTATTATACTATCAACTATCTATCTTTTTTAAAAATTTCATACAAAAGGAATCACATTTTACACATGCTTCTTCCCCTTGCTTTTTTTTAAAAGCTATGTTGGAAATCCACGGAGATTAGCACTTGGACTTAAGGAACCGCTCTACCCAAAGGCCTGGATTTTCTGCCAGCCCCGTCCGGGGTGGATTAAGAATGTGCTGGAGCCCCTCAGGGGCTGGGGGAATGAGGGGGGGCGGTGCAGAGAATGGAAGTGTTTTTGCCTGAAGTGACACAGACAGCTAGCAGGAGTGATTCCAGCTGTTAGGGATGTCAAGACATTTCCCATAATTAGGTGATTTTTTTGTCACCCAAACAATGTAAGGGTGTCACCTCTGAAAAGAAAAACATCTCATAGCTGCACATGTATAGAAAAAGAACAAAAACAAAATCTGGAAACAAATTTCAGACCTGTTTACAGCTCTTTCAAATGAAGAGTTTTCATGGGTTGAACATATGTGTTAAATACGTAAATGTGCAACAGATTCCAAATAGTTTGCGAGAATAATTGATTGACATCAGGGGAAATAAAAATATAATAGTTGAATTTAAACAAAACATGTGTAAGTTGAAAAATGAGGACCATGGCTTAGCATTCCTCCAAGTTGTTCTCATTTATATCCTCGTGTCTTTGTGAAGTAGCCAGATTTTTTGGTTCTTGCTATTATTACTTAAACTGCCAGCTAATTTCTTAGTAGCATAATAGACACTGGTAATGAAACAATAACTTTGGAGAAAATAATGGACACTTTAGAATTCTATTCTCAGCTAAAGTAAAATTCAAAAGTGAAAGCAAGCTAGAGACATCAATAGGCAAGCAAAGATCGAAACAATCTACAGTTCGCAGTCCCCCATGGAAAGAATTCCAGAAGCTCTACATCTCTGGGAGAAGCCATGGGAAGCAAGAAGAAAAGTCGCATGGAGAGACAGAGAAAGACACGGGCAAATCTAAATGAGCACTGATCACAGAACGATATAATGATGATCTGCTTGGGGTCAGAATCCCAAGGTGTACCTAAAATAGTAGACAAGGAGAGCACATGGTATGAGAAAGAGTGATCAAATGGATATGGATAAGGTAATGTTCAGGAGACAAGTAAAGATGTTGATTAATCTTGGGCTTCACTATGTAAAAATTTCAGTGTGAAGATGGCAGTAAAAATTGGGATTGCCTGGAAAGCATCCAAAAGCAACAAGAGGAATGGAAAATAAAATTCAATCTTCAATTTTAGCAACACCAGGAGACAGCTAAAAGTTGAATCATAAAATTAGGGGAAATGCTCCTCCAACAAAGTTGACATCAGGAAAGGAGGCGCAGGGGTTAGAGATGATCTTGTGATAGTTGCAAATCTCAGAAAAGGTTAGGAAAACTTGTGTCTCACAAGAAGGTTATAAATCTTAACGCAAGAGCAGTGGGGATGTGGTATAGACAATGATGGCAGAAAGTCCTGGTTGTGTTTTAGTTCTAAGAGGAAGAAGTAGAGCAAAGAAAGAATCATCATACAGCTAGGCCAGAAACTAACCACCAAAAAGACTTAAAAATTCTGAAGTCGTCAACTTTTAAGAATGTAGTCTTAAAATTTATGAAAGACAAATGACCAGAATCACAAAAAAATGAAGAAATTCACAATCGTAGGGAGTTAGTTTAACGTAATGCTCCATATTAAGGAGGTTAAGCAAACCAAATAATTAGTAAACATACAAATGATTAAAGCAACACATTTAATAACTTGAATATAGCATTTCCTGTATCTAACAATTAGCGAGTACACATTGCACTTATTATTGAATGACCACACACTTGGCCACAAAGCAAGTATCTAAAAGTAACACATGAATCAATATCATACAGACCACAACCCCTTCCAAAAGGCTATTAAATTGGAAGCAAATTACAAAATGTAACTACAGAAAAGGAACCATATGTTTGGAAATATAAAAACATTTCTGAATTATTTATGAGTCAAAATAGAAATGATAATGGAAATTTTAAAATATCTAGAGCTGAATGATGAGGGGAAAAGTGCATATCACAATTGTGAGACGTGGCTAATGCAGTGCTTTGGAGAGGAAATGACAGGTAGGCATACGCACATGCGCATACACCCAAAAAAGAAGAAATTTTGAGGATGAATGAACACATCCAATTAAAGAAGCTAGAAAAAAATACCAATGAGAGCTCAAGAAAAGACGAAGGGAAAAAGATACAGATTAACAGCAAAATGAATGAAATAGAAGACAACTGAAATGATTAACAAAGGCAAAAGAGGGGCAGCTGGATGGCTCAGTCGGTTAAGTTGCTGACTCTTGATTTTGGCTCAGGTCATGATCTCAGGGTCCTGGGATCGAGCCCCTCGAGGAGCTCCGTGCTCAGCAGGGAGTCTGCTTGAGGATTCTTCCTCCCTCCTGAGCCTCTCTGCTCCTCCTTCCATTTGCTCTCTCTCATTCTCAAATAAGTAAATAAATCTTTTTAAAAAGAGAGAGAGAGAGAAAGGCAAAAGAGCAGAAAAAGAAAGATGGTACAAATGAGCTACACTGGGAAAGAAAAAGATGTAATTATGGATACAGTATAAATTCACAAAGTCATGAGACTATGTATGACTTTGTTGCAATACTGAGATTTTAGATAAAATGGAAACACTCCAAGAAAATACAGCTCAAAAAGAAATAGCTGAATAGATTTCAGGCCTTTAAAATACTTAATTAGGGGCGCCTGGGTGGCTCAGTCAGTTAAGTACCTGCCTTCGGCTCTGGTGTGATCCCAGGGTCCTGGGATGGAGCCCAGTATTGGGCTTCCTGCTCAGCGGGGAGTCTGCTTCTCCCTCTCCCTCTGCCTTGCTCCCTCTCTCTCTCTGTCAGATAAATAAATAACAATACAAATCTTTTTAAAAATTTAAAAATAAAATACTTAATCAGTAACTCAAAAATCTATTCACAAAAAGAATGCACAGCTCAGAGAGATTTATAGGCAGGTTTTTCTCAGCTTTCAAGGGAAATTCAATTCTTATGCAATCTGTTCCAGAAACAAGAAAAAGGGAGAAAACTTTACAACTCATTATATAACCTTGACAACAAAAACTGGAAAAGACGTTACAAAAAAGGAAACTATGGATGAATTTCATTTATGAAGAAATACATAAAGTTTTGAAACAAACATTGGCAAACTGAATCTAGTAGGGTTGCAAATAATTTGCCACATACACGATAAAGAAGAAAAATCATGTAATCACCTTAAAAGATGCAAAAAAATTCATTTGATAAAATTTGATACCCACTCATAACCAATTCTTTTAGCATACCAGAAATAAGAACAACCCAATAAAAATGTGTCTACTATTCATCTACAGTTAAAGTCATACTCAATGCATCTCTAAAATAATTTCACTGAAGTTCAGGAACAAGGCAAGGATGACTAATATCAACAGCCCTTTCTCAAAATTGCTTTGTAAGTCTTACCCAATGAAGTAATGATGAGAAAAAGAAAATGAATATTCAAAATTGAAGTACGAAAGTATCATTATTTATGGATGCTATGATTATCTATTTTTAAAAATCCAAGAGAAGAGAAGTAATCAGCAACTATTAGAAGAAATAAGGAAATACACAAGTTGCCTCATTTAAAACTGATTTTTAAAAATGGTTTCCGAACACCTGCAACAAATTATTAGAAAATATAATTTTTAAAAAAGACACTATTTACAGTTGTAGCAAGAGTTATGAAAACCTCCTAAGATAGCTAATAAAAACGTGTAAAATCTTTACAGGTAAAAATATAAATCTATATTAAATGATATAAATGTATAATTTATCAGGAAGGCCTAGGTTGAAAGAGGTACCACATTTCTCATCGGGAAGACTCAATATTTTACAAATGGCAAAAAGTTACCAAATTATTCCATTAGACACATTTCCTTTATCAATCTGATAGCGTTTTTCACAGGCAATCAATTAGCTAAGCCTAAAATATTGGAAAGGTAAGAACTAAAGAAAGTCAGAATAAATTTGAATCAATAGACAACAATACTTTATTGCATACTTGGAATTTGCTAAGAGGAAATCTTAAATGTCTTCAACACACACACAAATGGTAACTGTTGAGGTGTGTTAACTAACATTATTATGTTAATTGTTCACAGTATATGAATATATCAAATCATCACATTGTACACTTTAGACTTAGAAATGTTATTTGTCCGTTGTATCTCATTAAAACCAGAAAACAAATGAATAAACAAACGCGAGGACAAAGAATGAGGTGACTCAGTGCACCAGCCGTTAAATATTGCCATTAGTTGGAATAATGTTCACATGACAGCGTGGGGCAGGGATAGGCAAATGGGCCAGCAGGATGGTTTGGAGAGTCAAGGGAGTGAGCCCCTTGTACATGGAAATGTGTATTTGACAGAAATGGCATTTCAAACACTGGGAAAAGCTGGACTATCCTTGTGAGGTGCTGAAACATTTAGCTTTCTATTTGGAAAAGATAAAATTAGATTTCTACTTCACCACATAAGCAAAAGTAAATTCCAGATGGACAAAAATTTAAATGTGAAGAGCAGAAATTTAGAATTTTTAGAAAACAATATGGGAGACTATCTCAAATGCAGAGTTATGAGCAGATTTATTAAAGAACCAATAGCCACAAATCTTAAGAAGACTGATGAATTTGACGATGTCAGAATCATAAACTAGTTTATAACAGAGGGTAACATAAACATGATTTTAAAAACTTGATACAGTTTAGCATAAGGTATTTGCAGTTGAAATACTTTAGAGTAAATGCAGAATAGTTACAAATGGGTAAGCGAAGGGTCGGTCAGTTTTCTCAGAGGAACAAAGGCTTGGAACTGGTCTCCCTCCTTTTCCCTTCCCTTCCTCCTCTCCTTTTTCCCATGGTGCTCTCCCCTTCTCTCTCCTCCTCCTCTTCTCCCTCCCCTTCCCTCTCCTACTCTTTTCCTCACTTCCCCTCCCTCACACACATACACACATAAAACTGGCTTATAAACATAGACAAAGGTTTAAGCTTATGAGCTTAACGTAAATTAAGACGACAAAATGCCTTTCGCACCTATCATGATGGAAAAATTTGGAAGCGTCACAAGTGATGGAGAGGATGCAGGAAACCAGGAGTTTCAGATCTGGTAGGAATTTGAGCCGGTACAACCACTTGGGAGAACAATTAGCCAATACCCGGGAGCACGACGAAGTCCAAGCCTTGCCACTTAGCAAGCCTACGTTAAAGGAACCACATACACGTGCACGGAGACGCGGGCACGAGCACGCTCACCGCCGCAACAACAACAAAAGCAAACCATTAACTTTCATCCATAGGGAGACAAATACACCGTGGTGTCCCGGGCTGCTGTTAAATGAATGAACGAGGCCTACGTTGTGTTCAAACAACCACTTAAAATAGACGGTACCTGACCAAAAGCCAATCTCAAAATCATATATACAATAGCATGACATTTCAGTAAATTCTGAAGGCACATCAAATGATAGTAAATGTTTCGGACACACAAATGGTTAGGGAGAGGACAGAAACATGCATGGGAATCCCACATAGCAGCTTCAGGCAGAGATGCCTCTGCGAGGGGCGGGGGGGGAGAAGAGAGTAAGAGCAGGGATGTGGGGCCAGCTGTAGTTTTTTTTTCTTTTGTTCCGAGGGCGTGCAAGTAAAAATGAGAAAATGTTAACAGCTATTTAATGTGGATGGTAGGCAGATCGTCTGTGTATTTTGCTTTCTGCACCCTTCTACTTTTGAAATATTTTTTGAAAGTTGAAATATTTTGAAATATTTTTTTGGTTTGAAATATTTTTTTTCTTTTCTTCTTCTTTTTTTTTTTTTTTTTTTAAGATTTAATTTATTTGAGAGAGAGAGAGCACGCATGAGCCGGGGAGCTGAGGGAGAAGAAGAAGACTCCCCACCGAGCAAGGAGCCGGAAGCGGGGCTTGATCCCAGCACTCTGGATTGGAAGGCAGACGCTTAACTGACTGAGCCACCCCAGGCACCCCTTGAAATATTTCTCAACTAAAAATGAACATAGAAACATTGTTTAACAGCCATAGAACAAGAATTCAAGTCCTTTCCTTCTGAAACTCCTTTGATACAATAAATATGGGTGTACATCTCATGGGCCGAGCATGGGAAAGTTGGTTGTTGGGGGTGCGGTCCCAAATTTGAGGACAGACTACACGTCCCACAGGGAAGAAAGGTCAGAACGATTCCTTATTCTTTTTGGTTATTGTGTTTGGTGCCTGTCACCGAGGAAGACAACTGCAGTTTGGCATTTGAGCTAAATATAAATGCAGCAAGGAAAGACCCATGTGAAGGGCTTTCCCCGGGGACCACATGCTTGGCTGTCATGCCTACCGATGGCAGTCACAAGTTCCCTTTGGCTGCCAAAATGTCATCGGATGGTGGCGCCTATCTTTGTGCATGTGGCATGAGGCCACCTTACAGACCGCAGGTAGCAGGGTCCCTCTGCTCCGGCCGCAGCTCACCCAGGATGACCTTGGATAGCTGGTTTATTGGGATAAAAAAATGAGAATAGAGCTCACTGTGGAGACAATGGAAAGATCAGTGGCAGCCAGTGAGCGAGCAGGGGAAGGGGATATGGGCAGTAGCACAAACAAACAAAGCACAGGATCTTTGGGGCAGTGAAACTACTCCAAATGCTACTATAATGATGGACACGTGTCATTGTACATCGATCAAAACCCGCAGAGTGCACAACACCAAGCCTGAGCCCTGCGGTGCGCTGTGGACTTGGGATGAGGATGATGGGTCGGAGCAGGTTCATCACTGTTAACGAATGTAGCACTCTGGTGGGGGTGCCTGGGGGCACCATCGTAACAGTGAGCAGGATGGGTGTCCAGGCAGAGGGCGAGCCTGCACGTCGGTGGAGCAGCACAGAGACCCCAACTAACTGGAATTGGGGAGACCCCTGCAAAGATGTCCTGAATGAAGCCAGGGGTCAATCCTTTGTGCCCCCACGTTGACCCGTCATCAGATGCAGGGTTTTTCTGGGAGAAGGAGTTCTAATCTCAAGGGAGGCAACAACCTGTATCAAAAGGCAACTTCAGGGGAGGGACTCAACTAGGGGCTGCCAGGAGGCAGCCCTAGGGGCTGGCAGGAGGCTGTGGGCCTTGGACCCAAAGGGGTTCGGAGCAGAGTTCATAGCGTATGCCCCACTATGGTGGCAACCCCTCCCAGAATTTTGTCTGATTACATCCCTCCCTCCAAGACATAAGGGAAAGATTCTGAGTGACCCCGGTGTCAGGCCATTCCTTCAGAGGCACAGTCCAAGTCCCAAGTCTCCGGGATTCTTTTAGAAGTCTGCTGAAGGCAGCTCAGGGACACCTTGGGCAAAGAGGCTGACATAAATGTAAGTGGTTTGGTCTTGGACTGAGGTTTGAAAATAAACCTCCCAATGGAACACTTGGAAAGCCTTCTGAGAAAGCCCCTGAATAAATACCATAGGCCTTTGCACCATCACTTGGGCTTGTTTTGGCACAGTTTCCTGGGCCTCACACTGGGCCCTGGCCGGTAACTGAGGCGATGTGGAAAGCACAGGGGAGCCCCGAGCCAAACCCTGTCCCCGCCATCACACCACACCAGGCAGCCGGCAATCCCGGTTCACACTCCCAGGCTGAGGCTCAAGGGCGAAGCCAAGATGAAGGTGACTTCCAAGGGAGCCCGCACTCTGGAGAGACCCACTGTCAGAAGAACAACCTTACACAAGTCGCAAGACTTTGATTCCAGTCTTTTGTTGCTCTAAATCCTGCTAAGAGGCCTTATTGCGCTCATCTGCTTAAATACTCTGCGGAGCCTGATTTAGTGCTGCTTTCGTGACTTGGAACCATCCAGAGGCTCAGAAGCATCTCTCTGAACCGACTGTGATGTCTGAAGCTCTGGGGTCTGACACCTTTAACAGTGTGATGTGGGGCAAGGCACTGCTCTTTGAATCTGCTTTCCTCCCCTGGAAAATGGGGTTGATAAAATGACCTCTAAGACTTTGTGCCATCTTCATGCTCAGGGAACCTGTGGCCCTCCCCTGTGCATGGAGGTTGCAGAGAATGACACGTATTTGTACAGATGCTGGCACATCCAAGAATCTGCTTTGTTAGAGCAAATTCTTGCCATCAGATTTCTTTCAAATGGATGAATATATGAATATATCATGCTTATTTGCATTGGCTGCTTTCGCTCAAAATCAGCAGCTCGATATTCACTTGCATCACTAAAATAGACCCCTTTCATCAGCCTGGGAATTTTCTGGGACTTGCATACGAGTGGCGATTATATATTTTTTAAATCCATAGGGTTATTTTAGAAGTTTAGTGGAACGTAGAAGAGAAAGCCTGCTGACTTGTCAGGACATCTGCATTGCAATTTGTGCCAACTACTCACCTTGTGACATTGGCGAGCCATTTAATGCCACTGAGCTTCTGATAGGGATGCCGGTCAAGGTCAGCCCTGCCTACTTCACGTGGTAACTGCAAATATCAAATGAAACGGAACTCTTGAGAGAACTCTGGAATCTGTAGAGCTTATCAAAATGAAAACAATTATTGTTACGTTAACACCTTCAAAGCCACACAGGGGGAATCTGTTCCCTCCATTGCATTTGCTCTGGAAAAGCTTTCCTTTTCAAAGCAGAGGTTTTCTGTGCTGTCAGAATACAAACGGAGTGAATACAAAGATTTATTTTGCCAGCTTCTGAGGCTCCCAAGAGAATGATTCGAAGCAGTAAAAGTTGCTAAAACAGTTTATGAGGTCACCTGCTCTTAGCAGCCACGATTGGTTGAGAAGGAACGAGCCCAGAAGCCACCTAGAGGATTGATGCTCACACAGGGCCATACTACAGGCAAAGGGCAATTGCTCAGGCAGCCCGCAGAGTCTTAAGAACCCATTTCTGCATTAGAATAGACAGTTCTGTTCTGGCTCCTTCAGAGCACACGCTAGTCATGTGATCTTTCTGGTTGCAAGGATGACTGCAAATGTGAATCCAGTCACAACACAAAATCACAATCCTGAAGACTCTCTCATTTCTACCGTGCAAACTTTATTCTTTCCAGATTGCAGCAAGCCCAAAGAGCGATGCCTCTCCCATCCTCTCTCCCAGACATTTGGTCTCTAGGAAAATAGAAAACTTGACAAAGGAAAGACCCACCTCTCTGCCCCCCTGCCCAAACGGTAGCATTGCCATAAATGCAGCATGCTTCGGCCTCTAGATTTAAAAAAAATCTTGACATCCACTGCTCTTCCAAAAGATTATTGAGAAAATATCCTAGTAAGCCCACTGATAGCTGATTTCCTGTTCTTGCTACAGGCTTAAAAGCACCTAGATGAAGCCCAGGGAAGGAGAATCCAGACTGCTTCCAGATCAGAATGGCTGATGAGAGCTCTGCTTCTATGTACTTCTTTACTGAGTCTCCATTTCCTCTTTCCACTTTTGGGAACTACTGACGCTCAGTGCTGGTGTCTGGGAGGGAACAGCCATGGCCGTCTAGAGGGGCCAGGCAGAAGGCCGGGCTCCCCATGTGGCCTCCGAACGCGGCAAGGAGACTCCAGGGGGGTGGGGGATGTTGTTATAGAAACCAGAGCCTTCCTGGGTGCACACAGGTAGGGGCAACAAGTCATCTGGAACACAGTGCAGATAGTAAGACCTGGACCGGGGCCATAGGATTCAGCACACGCTGACAGGCAGACCCGCACGCAGTGCAACCAAGCGTGACAGCCGAGCACAGGAGAGGGGCTGGCACCTTCCTGCTCCGGGTTGAAGCCCTGTCTTTCCTTCCTCCAGGCAGATGCCGGCTGGCAGATGCACCTTGCTCTCTCCTCAGCGAGGGAGAGCTTTGCAGGTGCTTGTGATTACACAGCCAGCGAGAGTTCAGTCTTCCGGGAGTTTCTTAACAGTCCTCGTGTCAGTTCCTTGTGGGTTCCCGTTTCTCCTCAGCCAATTAACTGCAGGTTCACATACCGGAAGGTAAAACGTGGGTTTACTTGAGTGGCTTTCCTCTGTCTTGCTTTGAATTTCACACACACACACACACACACACACGCACACACACACGCGCGCATGTGCACATGCACACGTGCACACGCACTCACATGGGGTAACACAGATACCTACAATAACCTAGACACCCTCTAACACAGACACATCCTGTTAACCAGCCCTCCTGGGCCCTCCGGAGTAGACACTCACATTCCTGAGGTTGAAAAAGCTTAGCCTTCCGCTGAGAGAGCTTAGCTGTGTTTTTAAACATCATGGCTGGCAAAGGGATGTTCATTTTAGAGTAGGATGGTTGCCAAGCTCACAGGAATTTGGGTTTGAAGTAATGAAGCCCCGGCTCTTTTAAAAAGAGTGAGGCTGCCTTGGTTAGGATTGTTTGTTTTTTTAACTTCCTTGAGATTTGTCATGTGTGTGGTTTCCAAAATACCCTGCCAGGGACCCTGGGGTCGACACTGGCTCCTTCCCTCATTTTGTCCAGGCTCTAAGAGAAGTGTGTATAGCATACCAGTCAGGTGAACCCCTTCATGCCCTGTGTCTCCAGACCAAGAATCTTGACCTCAGCTGTCAGTAAGACTCTCTCTGCCCAGACATCTCATGTTAGAAGTACCCCGTAGGGTTCTTGAACCCATGGCTTTTTAAAGACAGCAAAAAGAGACCAACTGGGAATGATTGATTCCAGGTATGAAATGAGAATTATGTACAGTTTGTTACACAGTTAACCTTAACACATTTCTATGCCCCACAAGCCATTGGTAATAGACATTATAGTTCTAGAATCTTGGCCCACAGCCTTTTGTACCAAAGACCTTTCTAAAGGCAAAGGTCTCTATCTGATCCTGTTCAGATCTTTTTTCCTTTCACTGTCTCTGTCATCATGTACTTGCAGCTCTCTTCTGTGTCCCTTACCATTCAGGTTCTGAGCCTGTTTATTTATGTTGATGGAGCAGAGAGACTCCCTTATGTTCACCCAGACCCTTCTTTTTCTCCAGAACGTGGAGGAAGACTCACTTCCCAGCCTCCCAAGCAATAGGGATCCTCTGAGTCCAGGCCAGGGGACTTTGGGCAGAGGTGACAAATGCCATTTCTGTGACCACATGGAACACAAGCACCCCTTGCCCCTTCCCCAGACCCCCACCTCCTGATGGTGACATGGGTGAGAAACAGACCTTTTGGTATGTTCCTCCAGTGATATTCGAGAGTTCTTTGCTACAGCACTCAGGACTGACCCTCCCAGTGATTGAGGCTAGATGTACTAGCTTTCAAGAATTCTTGAATTCTACTATGGCTCCCAGTCCAGGCTTTGCATAAATTTCTTGGTGACCGTGCATATAGCCAGGGTCACCCTTTTCAGCAGCATGGCTGTTGCCTGGCCTTCCCAGAGCGGCTTCCCTGTGCAAAGCTGGAGCACTCTCTCCCGTTCTATGCTACCCAGAGGTGCATTTCATGGGAGGGGTTTTAAAGGGTTCATAGCGCTTTGGTGCCCACAATATGAAAAAGTGCTCCCCACTGTACAAAATCCATTGCCCTCTGGCTCTTCCTGGGGAGCAATAGCGGTCTTAAAGCTCAGACTTACCTCTTCCCATCTTGACATGGGAGCCACGTAAGGTTGTAGGCAAGCCTGGAAGTCATCAGCCTTCCTGGATCTCCCTTGTTTGAAGATATTTTCAATGCCTGAAAAATCCCCTGTGTTTATCTTCAACATCTGTGGAGCATCAGGGAAAATTCCAAGGAATAAGGCAGTCATTGGCTGTCCACAAACTGTGACCTCTCCTGGGCCCAGAAGATTTAGGAACAGTTTGTTTATTTTTGAGCTGGAGAGAAAGGACAATATAGATTAGTGGGGAAAGCACAAGATTAGGTTATTCATCTGGATCTTAATCCAGACTCTTTCACTAACTTACGGGTCAAATAAGCTGCAACTTCTCATGGCCTTTTTTCCTGTTTCCTCACCTGTCATATGTAGGTAATCTCACTTTCTCTGGCTAACCTGCTGGGGTCTTTAATTGTCACATTATAAAAAAAGGTATTATAGGTAGAAACATGGGGAAATTACACTGGGGAAGATATAAGGAATTATGTAAAGAAAATTCACTTCTAGCCAGGTAGTTATGCATTATGGGCTGACCAGATCTCTGCCAGAAAGTGTCGCTCTTTGAAAATGGATGCTGTTTACTTAGGGTTCATTCAGTGGTTTTCCTCCTTTAGTACACATACCAAAGTGTGACATGATGGTTTATGAGCGGGATACATGACCACTTTTCTGGTTAGCTTGTCAGACTAGTGATCTTGCTAGTTCCCAATGTCTACTCAACAGTATTAGGGTTAACTATGCCTGTATGGAAAACTATTGGAACGATGGTTAGAGAAGTTCACATTTGGGAATTTATCCTTTGTGTAGGTAGATAAGAGAAATGACACATACTCAAAGCTATTCACTGTTTAGAGGAGCAAAAGATTAGAAACATCTAGATTTGTACCATAAGGGGGATTGGTTAAGTCAACTGTGGACCATCCATGTGCTAGAAAAATAGGTAGATAGGAATGCTAGAACTCTGACATACTGCTATGGAACATTCCTCCCAGGAAATTTCATTAAGCTAAAAAAAAAAAAGCAAATTGCAGAAAAGCATGTAAAATTTGGTATTGTTTGTGTCAAAATTTTTAAAAATGTATTTGTTTGTGTATGCGTGAAACATCTACCAAAACACTGGTGTTACTGTTTGCCTTTAGAAAAGGATTGGGATTGGCTAGGGGATAGACTGGGGGGAGGCCATTGTGTTTGTAAAATTTAAAACCATGTGCATGCATTAGCTCTTCAAAACCAAGGAAAATAAAACCCAAAACAAGATTAGATCCAGTCTGTTTTTAGTGGTAGTAGAATAAGTCTAAAGAAAATTTATCATTTTAACCCTTTTGAAGTAGCATCAAATACATTCATATGGTTGTAGAACTATCACTATCTCTTGCCAGGAATGTAGGTGCAGTTCATTCATGATTCAGAGCTGCCATGCATTTCCATAAAGGACAAGAAACCGGTGTATCCCACCTGAGGAGGGAAAAATATCAGTGGAGGGTTTTTCTGAAGGCTCCTCAACCCTTCACTCCTCCACCCCAAGTGTAGGTGAATGACCAAGCTGATTTGGGAGGAAGTCTGAAGTTGAGTTTTTCCTGGGTTTTCTCTTTTGTAGCATTCTGCCTCAGGCACACATACTTTCTGCTTCTCCAACTGGTAAACTCAGGCAGACCCTACACCTGCATGGGAAGGCCTATAGCTCTAGGATAGTGAGGTCAACTTGGAAAGAAGGAGTAGGAAGCTCTTTTGAGTGAGTCTCAGAAAGGTATGCCATAATTTGTCCAAGACTGACTCTTATTCCTCAGACTTCTAGAAAAGACATTGGCTGCAAAACTCTAAGGAAGTGAATTACAGCTCAGGGTTGAAGGCAGCCAATCCAAGTTGACCTCTAGGCTTGACCCAGCCTCTGAAAGAGACCAGGAGAAAGGCGGTACTTCCCCAATTATGAATGGGAGTGTGGTTGGGGGTGGGGCTGCCTATGCACCTGCAAAGGCAAGGCTCCTACTTCCTGCTTACACAAGGGGGAGGAGCCAGCCATCCCCCCAGCCACAAACCAAGAGCAGAGGGCATAGGGCTGGAGTCAAGGTTTTGCCATGCTCTGCTCATCATTGTGCTCTGACCATAACTGCTATAGAGGAAGGCTTGGTGATTCTTTAATAATGCAGCTTTCAAACTTCATAGCCCAAGGGTCAAGGTCCATTTCCTAGAATCTGCTCTCTGCCCCACCAATCACTTTGCTCTGCCTCAGAAAGGTGGGGAGTGGGGATCCACACACCTGCCACTGTTCCTGTCTTTGCCCCAGCAGAGCCAGTGTGCCTGTGGTCTGGTCATTAATAAAACAGATATTTTAATCTCTAGACTCCTATGTCAAAATCTCTATCAGCTCCAAATTCAGAGGGGGGATAAGGGTTTGATTTATCATAACCTGCTTAAACCCCCCAATTTTTCATTAAATTGCCAAACTATGACTTTGACCATCATCTGCTGTTATAGAATTTTTTCTGGTTGCTTCAGGGAATACAATAGTCTAATAATGCTACTTTCTAGGCTAACTGATCTTCAATAATACTATGGGCAGGATATCAGCAGAGAGGCAGCTTCTGAATCCAGATGAAATTTTTAACAATAAGAACTTTATAGTCACAAGAATAAAAAGAATTAATTTTAATTTACAAAAGTATATTTGCTCAAGATAAATATCCATAAAGGACTTTCAAATATGAAAACATGTTATATTAGAATGAAATTCTATGGAAGAAATGGAATAGAAATACAAATCAATGGAGGAAAGAAGTGAATTAAAATTTGTGACTTTTAGGAATGAACTTGCCCATACATTTTTAAAAAGGATAATGGCCATATAAAGAAAATGAGTTGGTTCAACATACAAAATGCTAGAAATCTGGCTTCCCAGGTTACATCCAGAGAGAAAGTGTTATTAAGGAATTTAGGGACTTATCCATCTCAATAGGAACAGAAAATCTTTACCAGACATACTTGCAGTGTGCAATTACCACACATTCAACTCACATGTGTTTAGAACAACCTTCTGTGAGCAAGTTGGGATTGTCTGAAGGCCTTATACCTCCAGTGTGCCTCCTTCAGTGCTGAAATTCATTAGATTAAAAAACAAACCCCTAAAATCCCATCGCATGTCTTTGTCAGATCACAGGTAGGAAGGCTCCTTTCATCCAGAAAGGGATTCCTTCTAGGAATTGGAATTGGAATTGGAATCTCCACTCACATGGCCCACTTCCTCAGAAAGAGGAGAAAAATGAACGTCCTCATCTTTACATACGACATGGTTTCATGGACTCAGTAAAAATAGCTTTAATAGACAACCGTTCATCTGTCTTACGAGCATAGAATAAAAGGCTTAGATTAGCTTCTCAAAGCAAAGGATTTTTAACTGGTCTATGGCCTCAAACCATTCACTGAGGGGTACAGCTTGTAGCTTGCTCATTCTGATGGGGTCCTGATGAAGCCATTCCAGCAGAGAGCTGCGTATGGAACTCGCACCATTTCCCCCACCTTAAAGCTGCTCTCATGGGACTGTGCTGGGTATGAGGTCACGGTCCACTCTGCAGGATGTTACAAAAAACAGTCCTATGAAATTCATTAACTCATTATTGTACTTCTTGAAGGATTTTTTTTTTGTCTATTGTGTGTGATTCACTGTTCTATGCAGCATTTTTTTTATGAGGAGCTCAAGGTAGAAATCCCTTTCAATTTTTATAATCAAGAATAGCAATATTTCTCCTGAGCATCTTACTTAGTTTGAATCTTCTGGGTCCCCTAATTAATCAACAGAGCTGCTTTCACCCTGAGTTGACTGCTATGAGGTTTGAGTTGAGTTAGTGGCCCAGTGCTAGCAAGTGCCCTGAATTCACAGCAAACATTTGTGGGCAGGGGACAGGGGTGGTGCTCACTTTACTACTAGTCTCAGTTTTTTCTTCTCTATGCTTACTTTGTCCTCTCTCCACTTTTCTTATATACTGAATTTTAATTAGGACCTTCTGTTGAGATTGGCAAGAAACTCAATTAAGGAAAAAAGAATGTTACGACTATTAATACACAGTCCAGAGGTCTACCCTCAGCCATGGCTGTGTCTAGGAATTCAAAATGCCCCATCCGTGCTCAGTATCCCTTCGTCCCTCAGCTTTGCTCTCTTGTCTGTGGCCTCCTTTCTCAGGTCCCTGCCTCCCCACCTCAAGCTTGTGGCAGCCCCAGGCTTGTAGCATCCTACAGAGAGCAGTACCAGGGCAAGAAAAGCTTCTCTTTCCCTGTAATTCTGCCAAAGTTCCCAAGATTGGATTTCCATGGAGGACTTGACCAAGCCCCCGAGACCAAGTGGATGGAATTCTCAGATTGGCTAAGGGTGGGCCACACACCGTCTTCAACCTGTGAGGAGATGGTGCCAGTTCCCCCCAAGAGGCAGCTTGTTCCCTCAAAGAAAATGGGAAATAATACAGGTAAAATGGATATGAAACAGACCCAACCAAAAACCTACTCTATCCATTTATATCAAATTTATCTTTTAAATCAAAGCATGTGCATCTTTGTAAGCCCCCTAATGTCCTTTCTAGAACAAAGTGGGGGTATTAATAAATACATGGGCAATCAACTTGTAATTTGTCAGTTGCTTAGCGAGCATGAAATCAGAACAAGGGGAATCACATGTGTGATACAAATATTTTATAGCTTCATCCTCTGAGAGCTGAATCATCTGTCTGCACAACCAGGAACAGACAGGCCACTGTCTGGAGACACATTACAGGTGTTTTCTTCCTTATCTCCTTTCATAGAGCTGCGGTTGTCCAACCATCCTGAACCTTCTTGGGAATGGCAATGCAATGCCCTCCATACAGCTTTGGACAAGTCAATGGATCTAGAATTTCTGGCCTTCCTGCTTTAGGCCTGGATGCCAATCCACTTTATCCTGTCTGTGTATTTCTCAATACATGAATTATGAGCTGACATTAGACCACAACTCTCAGAGCTTGGGGAGATGCTGAATCTACTAAATATTTACATGGGAGGCAAAAGATTCCCTCTTTTTTTCTCATAAAATGTTGTGGGCAAGGGGTGATAGAGGAGGAGGCAGGGACCATGCCCTTGGTTGTTGGTGGGGTGGGGGTAACCTTTGCTGTCAGATGCCTCACAGCCTACAGTGGAGAGTGGTAGAAATGAATACAAAAATTACACTGGGTTGTGTACAGTACTCTCAGTATATTGGAAAGAGTACCTCCTGCAGTTTCTCTAGAAATCATGCAGAAGGCAGTGCAGTTTTTCAGGGGACAAGCACTACCTTGGACTCCTTCAGAAGGTTCTGCTTGAATTGACATTGGTGCTTGTATTTCATTGTTGTGAGGTTGGCTGGGCCTCATATTCTCCCACCCAGGAGGAGGGGAATCAGGGATAGCAGGCATTCATCATTGCCAATTAATGCCAGGAAGCTTCGCAGTTACCCAGAATATGGAGGGCACAAGGACTCCCTCAGCTTGGTAAGGCCAGATTTGTTATTTTGCCAGAAACAGAACCAAAGTTCTATTCAGAGGAGATGTAGGAATTCCTCACACACACCACATCAGGCTGGATATTATCAGAAGAAAGCTAGTCCTTTGGCCACAAATAGCGAGTGATTTTAGATTTTAGATTATTAAGGAGGAAATTAATGGCAACTTGAAGAAAGCCCACTTTTCTTTTTCTCCACTTCCACCTAGTCCTTTTCCACTGCATCTCCTTCTCTTCAGTGATAGGAACAAAACTCATGTTCCTCCAACCTCCACCTCCCATCCAGGAAGATCAGAGAGAACTGACAGAGAAGAAACAGCTGAGGAGGAGGAAGAATCCACAGAAGTCCTGGCCTCAATTAACTGAATCTTCCCTGAGGCAATTAATGGAAACTTCTAGAAAAGAATTGTATTGCTTCTTTGATGTCCTCTATGTATTTGTTTTAGGAAAGAGGGGCATCTAATGAGCAGCAGCTCCCTGTCTGTGTCTCTTGGTCACCAAAAGCCAGGGCTGTCCATCAAGACAACAGCTCTGCCCCCAAGTTTCTACTCCCAAACAGCTTCCTAGAGTCCCGTGCTGTGAGAGAGAAGAAGAGAGACCTTCCAGGTAAATTTGCAGCTCCCCCATCAAAGTAACCAGACTCAATGTTTTGCCCATTTATGTAATAAATGATTATTAGTATTTTGCCAAAATCAAGAAAATGATAAACATTAAACATTTATTGAGCGTGGGCACTCAGCTCAGCACCCTGCCAGCAGTGGCACAGGGGATGGCACAAAGAATTGTAGGGGAGAGACGCTGCCTTGGAAGAGAGAAAGATAGAACGAAAATGACAAATCACAAGAAAGCTAACAATTCAAGTCTTCATGAGAAAAACTTAGAGAGGTTAAGTGCGTTCCCAAGGGTACATAGCTGGTAAGTGATGGAACCACCATTCTAGCCTTTTCTAAGATGTCAAAGTGTTCAGCCATGGAGGGCAGCAGGGAAGGAATTCGGTGCCATTCATCAAACTCCAGGCTCCAGGAAAACAGTTTCTGAAAAATTAGTGTCAAAGCCTGGATTAGGATCTGGGACTCTAACTTTTGGCTCAAAT
Source organism: Mellivora capensis (assembly GCA_004024625.1). Classification (NCBI taxonomy): domain Eukaryota; kingdom Metazoa; phylum Chordata; class Mammalia; order Carnivora; family Mustelidae; genus Mellivora; species Mellivora capensis. The sequence goes on from PISX010016279.1 coordinate 29,251, forward strand.
TATTGTGAGGTCTGGAAATTATTTCCAAAAAAAAAAAAAAAAAAAAAAAGGCCTAAGATGTCTGATGTCAGAGTCATAAACAAAGGATCGCTTTTTCTTATTGAAAGTAACTCTTTGTCAGATCTTAACATGGAGAACAGGTTCTGACACTGTCACTATTTCTAGCTGAGGCTTTTTAATGATATCTATAAGTCAACAGGTCAACTGTCTCCAGAATCACGAACTAAGGACATGGGAGGCTTCATGCCTTGTTTAGATCTTTCAGGGAGTTGACGGTTTTCAATCAGCTCTCCCTCTCTTGTTATCTAGTGCTTTATTGCTTTTTTTTCCCCTTACTAGTGATCCTAAAGCACCCCCAACTTTAAGCTTCTTTGGCACCCCAGCAACGAAGACCATTAAAACTAAATGCACAATAACTAAAACTGAAGACTTGGTTTTATTAGAAAAATGTCTCATGGAGATACTTGCACTTTGAAGCAGGCTTTTTCATCCATTTGGCAACCCTGCCCAGACCTCCTCCTTAGTAAGAGGGAAGTAGATCTGCAGAAAAAAGCCAAGATAAGAGACCACGTGCCTGGAGAGCTGGTGAGAAGGAGCCCATCCCTGTGGAGCCTGCTGCCCTGCCTGCTCTTGGGTTCCAGGAGGTCCCCATGTGTCCTTCCAACAAACCCACATCCTAGTCTCCAGATCATTTTAATTGTCCTGGACACAGACACCCTCGCTTGTTCCTTATCCATTTGTCACTAAACTCCTTTAACATATGCTATGAATGTTAGTTGACATCTTTGCCATGCCTTTCTAATTTTATGAGTTTACTGACTGGCTTGAAGTAGTTACTTGATTTTGTTTTTATTTAATCAGGACAAAATATATCTGGCTTAACTCACAATGAAATATAACAGTAAGCCAGGGAGTAAAATGGGGATATTTGAGATAGGAAAAGATTATTTTAGATTATAAATTTGAATTCTATCTATGGTCACAAATTGCACAGGGGATTTCCAAATAGCTAACAAAAAACCCCCAAAAAACAACAACAAAAAAAACCTTGTCTCTTTTATTTGTACAACACCAGCACATTCCATCATCTTAACTCTTAAAAATCTGAGCTAGGAAAACCATGCAGGCTAGTTCAACGCTAACTTTACAGGTCAGGAAACTGAGTCTTAGGTTAGATGTCCCATTATGATGGTTGGCCCAGAAAAGGTTATTTCAGGCCAAAATTTTCATCTCTGGCCTTGACATCAGTGGGAAACAGATATTTCCATATCTCTTCTGTTGGTAGGAATTTCCCTAGTTGCCTTAGGCAGTGCCCTCATCTGTGATGCAAGTCCTTGGGGACACACAGTGGTCCCTCTTTGGCAACAACTCAACCTGTATTTATGTAATAGGAAGTTGTAAAGAATTGATGGAGGCCTTTTTCTTGCTCCTTTGCTTTATGGCACAGATATAACACATTACTGACACCTTAATTAGCTCTCAGAACTTCTAGAATTCAAAGAAAGCCCCACTCTGGCTATAGGACTGCCCCTCTCACCTGCCACCACCTACCACCTGTGCAAGAGAAGCCACCCGGGGGCCCTGGAGAGAAGAGATATAAGAGGGGACAGGAATCTGGAGGGAGGCTGTCTTTGAGGAAATCCATCATTTTTCTTTTTTTTTTTTTTTAAGATTTTATTTATTTGACAGAGAGAGAGATCACAAGTAGGCAGAGAGGCAGGCAGAGAGAGAAAGTGGCGGGGGGGCGGGTAGGGGGAGGCAGGCTCCCCAGTGAGCAGAGAGCCCGATGTGGGCTCAATCCCAGGACCCTGGGATCATGACCTGAGCCGAAAGCAGAGGCTTTAACCCACTGAGCCACCCAGGCGCCCCTGAAATCCATCATTTTCAAAGAGAGGCTACCCTTCGTTCAGGGAGCCACTAGTCCCTCCCTAGAGAGGCCCAAGAGACCTGTCTCTTAAATTCTGGTGGGTAGATTGTCATTTTGATCCCTAGCCGAACATCTGCTCAGCTTCTTGACTTGCAGATCCATGCCAGGGGATCTGAGCCCTGGGGAGAGAACAAAGGTAGGTGGGGAGGGGGGGGGCAAAGAAGGACATCACCCTTGAGTCCTCATTTTCCTAAAGGCACATAAAATGAGTTTTTGTTCCCAAAGTCTCTAAAGGACAAATAAGATTAGGCAGATATGAAGAGCAGAGCTGTGCTCATTGCCAGGGACCACCACAGTAAAAGGCACAGAGGAGCTTGCCTCAGAGAAACGGGGCCTGAGGTCTCTAGCTGGTGGAGGAAATGGATTTTCGCAAGGGGCTACTCATACTTGGGATTGCTCCTTGGGACCCAATAACTGCCCGTTGAGGGCGTCCTTGTGCCCACCACTCCTCTAGCTCATGGAGAAAGCCCAGATGCAGGGAAGATGTTGCCAGAGCAGTCACAATTGAAGGGTCTTTCATCTCCCTGTGCCGCATCCCAACACTAGAGAAGCAAGTGCAGAGAAGGTAAGAAGGTGATCGCTCCCTCACTGCACTCCCTGCCCCATTCCAGGCAACCAGAGATCCCAGAGTAGCCTGTGCTGAGCAACAGGTTTTGGAGGAAGAGAGCCTTGAATTGAAAATGGATGGATGCTTTAAAGTTAATAGGCCCAAGTTTCAAGGACCAGCCTAATGAGGGTGTTTGAATAATGGAAAGTGATGGAAAGGTATAGAATCAAACTGGGATATTCTTACCTGGATGGAAAGGAGGGATGGAAGGAGCTCCCATTTCTGGAGGGCTCCTCATGGACTTTGCACTAAGTATTTTATGGGTTGCAGTGGGTTATGGATTGGTGGGCAAAGAAAAAATAGGCCCAAGACTACTAACTGCTTCTCTATTATGTGTCTGATGTATTAAGTCAAGGATCCAGAACCCTTGAGAAGCAGGTAGTTCCAGAGGGGAGGAGCACATACATTTTATACAGGTAGACTTGCTTGCCCCCCTAGCAAGAGGTTTGAGCTTCTGGTGACAGTATCCATGCAAAGCAAAGTCTTAACAGATCTGAGAGTCTCACTGCTTGCTCTGCTGTTGTCCTTCTGAACCTGGGATTGTATTACTATTCAGGAAAAAGTGGTACTTACATCTATATGTTTATATTTAAGGAAATGTTTACAAACATTGGGTTCTTCTGGTTCTTGGACTAAACTTGCTGGCAGCCAGGCCACATGGGAAAAAAACCAGGAGTGTGATCTCATGATTTATAATAAGATATATTTGGTCTTCATCCCATTCCTGGCACAGAGCTCCAAAATCCTTGCAATTTCCTAAGTGATAAGAGTGATAAAAGCGTCTTGATTTACCAAAAAACCCATTTCAACCACACCTGAGATTACGTTAATGAGGTGACATTTGGAAAGGATGAGAGCTGGTTGCCAGGGCAACCAACCATATGGTTGGAGGGTTAGTACTTCCAGTCCCACCCTCCTGACCTCCAGGGAGGGGACACAGGCTGGAGGTTGAATAAAACACTAGTGGACAATGGTTTAATCAATCATGCCTATATAATGAAGCTTCCACAAAAACTTACAAGAGTAGGACTCAGGGAGTGATTGGGTTGGTGAACACACAAAGGTGCTGGGAGGGTGGTATGCTCAGAATGGGCATAGAAGCTCTGTGTCCTTTCCCCATATCTATGTATCTCTTCCATCTGCCATATGGGTTTGCATTCTGTGACTGCAATGCCTCTTCCTGCACCATCTCCAAGGTCGTATAAAGTATCTGATTTACTGATATGAGATTTCTACATAACTTTGTATCAGATCAATAGATCTATTTTACAGTGAAGAGGAGGTGACATTTGGCATATAACTATGGCACTCATTCTTCCAACTATATATCAAATCACCTGGAAGGCATCAGCATGATATAATGATGGAATGGTCAATTAAAGACTCTGCTATGGCCTCATCTCAGGAAAAACACCCTGCAGAATTAGGGAACTATCTTCCAGGATGCAGTGTAGACTCTGCTCCAATCATTGATATATGGTGCTGTGTCCTCAATAGCTAGAATACATGATTCTAGAAACCAATAGGATGGAAGTAGGATTGTCCCCTTTCCTCATAATTCCCAAGGACCCAGGTATAAAATTTGTCCTTCCTATCCCTTTAATCTTAGGTTGTGTTGGATTAGAAATCTTCCCATTCTCTCCTGACCTGGATGGTATATTTTCACAAGAGGACCCACTAATTGCCCCCACTGAACCAGAAACTTCCATGGGCATCTAGTTATTTTGGTTTCTTAAGCCAATTAACCAAAAGGCAGAGGAAGGAATCACCATATTAACTCATTTCCCAGATCATCATGAGGTTCTGTGATTACTGTTATATCATCAAGGCAAGAAGGAGTGTGTCTTGATCAGAAGTGTTTCTTAGTGTCTCCATGTCGAATGATAAGCATTATTGGGCTACTACAGGATTCAGGATCCAACCAGGATAAACAACTAAGAGTTTTAGTCCCTCAGAAATGAAGTCCTGGGTCACCAGGCAGCCCACCATACCTACTGAAGAGCAGATGAAGGTGAGAGACATGTAAAAAGGGTGGTAGAAGAGGTAAAGGATAACTATCAGTCATAGAAGAGGACCAGAGACTATAGCTTATTCCAGAAGCAGAAGCAGAGACTGTATCTTGTTCCATTTTTAATCTTCCTGGATTGGGTGGAGACTGGTCACCACCATCCAAGCTCTCTGATGGGCTGCACTGAGCATAGGCCACAACAGATCCAAGTGGTGGGAAGGGTGGACTGTATCAGTCCAGATTTGCTCCTCGTCTCACATCCCGTTGGTCGACCTTTATACTCCAATCATTGGTGCCAGAATCTGCAGGTATAACCCCCAAACTCTATTGTCTTCCTCTCTGTTCATTTCCTCAGGCTGCCATCACATATTACTGCAAATCTGTGTGGTTGTTCTTTCTGGCTCTAGAACAGCATTTTTTGTATTCCTTGGCTCACAGCCCCTTCCTCCGTCTTCCAAGCCAGCCATGCATCTCTTCTCTCTCTGATCCTGTGTGCCTCACATGGCTTTCTTTTCCAGCATGTGGTCAAGTGTCCCTCTTAGAGGGACTCTGTGCTTGCACCTAAGGCTCACCTAGACAATCCAGGATGATTTCCCCATCTCAAGATCTTTAACTTAATCACATTTGCAAAGTCCCATTTTGCCATATAAGGCACATTTGCAGGTTCCAGAGATATCTTTATCTATAGCCAACATCATACTGTAATGCCTAAGGGAATCTGCTGTGACATTCAGGGACATACACAAATCTGGAAGTTTGAGGGAGGCGACACCCCATGGAGCACCTGAGATCCAGTGGTTTCTCCTCTATCCACATCTCCGACAGACAATTCTGAGGCATATTCTACATAGCTCCTCAAAGTACCTTCAGCACAATTAGTGCTCAATTGCCTACAGTAATAACCAGCTCCACATTGCAGCCAATTTTATGACTTACAATCTCTATACTGATAACTCTCAAGTAAATCTCCAGAATGGATGACAACTCTGAACTCCAAATGTCTTAGATGTTTTACTTCAGTGATGTCTCTGATAACTGTGTGGGAACTTGGCGGCCGCAGTCAAGGCAGGAGCTCTAGTTTAAGTGGTTAGATTCAGACCCAGGTTTTCCCAGATCTCACGGGTCCCAGCTTTCATTGTTAGAGGCCGGAAACTGCAAGTTTCTGTGGTTAGGCTACGGCGGTGTCTCCTGCACAGGAAGTCAGCTAACCATGGCAGAGCTCAGACAGTAAACTGATAACAGTGCGTTCCTTCCGGGTTTGGCTAGTGGCCGTTCAGTTCCATTAGCAGTGATGAGTACACAAAGGCAGGGGGAAGCTTTTGTCTGCTCTTTTCAGGCGCTTTTGTCAGAATCATAGGCTACTAGTCAGATAGCATGAAATTCAACAAATTGGTTTAGGGTGAAATCCAATGTAAATTGAGGACATTTAATATAGTTTTGTGAAGAGTTTTGTTTCGACTAATTATTTGCTCCCTGCACTGTTGGTTTAAATAATAATTACCTGAAAAATTACAACCGTGCATGTGGAAAAAAAAGGTTTGGGAGGTTTGGTTCGGGTTCCCAAAGTATTCGGAGATTGTTTTTTGTTGTTGTTTTTGCAAAGACAGGCATGTTCTGTTTGGCTTCATAGTAAAATTGTTTTCCACTTAACTGGAAGTCTGATGTATAAGTATGTTGGTTATCTGTTGCTGCATAACTTGCCACCCTCAAACTTTGTGGCTTAAAACAAAGATTTGTTCTCCTGATCCCTATGGGATCAGGACAGATCTTCTGCTTGCTTCACTGGGCTCACTCACACAGCGGTATTTGGCTGGAAACTCAGCTGTACTTAACACAGTGCTCAGAAAACTTTTTCTATAAAGGGCCAGATATTAAATATTTTAGACGTTCATGGTCATATGGCCTCTGTCACAAATTTTTGAGTCTGCCATTAGAACACAAAAAGCAACCACAGGCAATATATAAACGAGGGTGGCTATGTCCTAACACAGTTTTATTTGTGGACTCTAAAATTTGGATTTCACATAATTTCCATGTGCCGTAAAGCAGTATTCTTCTTTTGATATTTTCCAACCATTAAAATGGCTAAAACCATTCTTAGTTCATAGGCTATATAAATATAGCTGGACTGGATTTAGCCCATGGGCTACAGTTTGCCAGCTCCTATTTAAAAGGTCTGGGATGGGGACACCTGGGTGGCTCAGTTGGTTAAGCAGCTGCCTTCGGCTCAGGTCATGATCCCAGCGTCCTGGGATCGAGTCCCACATCGGGCTCCTTGCTCAGCGGGGAGCCTGCTTCTCCCTCTGCCTCTGCCTGCCACTCTGTCTGCCTGTGCTTTCTCTCTCTGACAAATAAATAAATAAAATCTTTAAAAAAAAATAAAATAAAAAAATAAAAGGTCTGGGATGGTCTCACTCAATGTCTGGCCGTTGTTGCTGGCTGTTGTCCGGGGCACCTTGGTTCCCCTCCACAAGGCTTCTTATCCTTGAAGGGGCTGGTCCAGCTTCTGGTCCTGCAGTCTCAGGGGGGCAGCCCAGATGACAGAGGCTGCAGGGACTCTGGAGGCCTAAGCTCCACACTCTCCGTGGTGTCATTACTGTTATATTCTCCTAGAAAGAGTAAGTCATCAGTGCTATCTAGATTCAAGGAATGAGAGAATAAACTTTACCTCTTGAGGGGAGCAGCTGTAAAATATTTTGGTCATGTTTTTCAATCTACCACAATAAGTAACTGTTCCTGGTTGAATTGTATCTCCTCCAAATTCACAGGTTGAGGTCTTAAACCAAGTAACTTAGAACGTGACCTTCCTTGATTTAGGGTTGTAGCAGGTATAATTAGTTAAGATGAAGTCATGATGGAGCAGGGGATGGGCCCTAATCTGATATAACTGCTGTCCTTTATCAAAAGGGGAAATTTTGAGACAGATAGGTAGACACACACACACACACACACACACACACACACACACATACACACACAAAGTATGCCACGTGAACATGAAGGCAGAGATTGGGGGTTTGCCTCTACAAGCCAATGAAGGGCAACATTGTGAGTTTATTAGTTTCCTAGGGCTACCATAACAAAGTACCACACACTGGGTGGCTTAAACAAAAGAAATGTATTGTCTCACAGCCCTGGATGGTGGAAGTCCTAGATCAACCTGTTGGCAAGTTTGGTTCTTTCTGAGGGCTGAGGGAACATTCTGTTCCAGACTTCTCTCCTTGGCTTGGAGACGGACTTCTGCCCCCTATGTCTCCACATCGCCTTCCGTCCATATGAGTCTGTGTCAAAACCTCCCCTTCTTCTAAAAATGCCAGTCATAGTGGATTAAAATATACCCTAACGACCTCCTTTATTTTGATTAAAGACCTTATTTCTAAATAAGGTCACAGTTGGAAAACTGAGGGTTAGGACCTCAACATACAAATTTTGAGGGAACATAATTCAACCCATAAGAGCCAGAAAATGACCAGAAGCTAGGAGAGAGGCCTGAAACAGATTTGTCCTCATATCCCCCAGAAGGAGCCAACTCTGTTGCTTACACCAACCTGTCTGTGGACCTTTGCTTTGGCAGACCTAGGAAATGAGTATGGGAACCATAAGTAAAAGGCAGTTTTCCAAGAGCTAAAACTGCAACTGGAAATCAATGAGAGGTTATAACACATTGAAGATCTGAAGTTCAGTGCTCAGATGCCTCTACCCAAATTTCTGACAGATAAAAATATTCCAAAAGTCACTGTGAGTGATTTTACATGTGTTAGTTACAAATACCAAGGTTTGAAAGTCTTCACATATCACACTTTTTCAAAATAGAAATCCAGGCAATAATATTCCTGATCCTAATTTATATTCCTATACAAATATGGAAACATAAATTGAAGCAAACCAATGATAAAACCAAAATATTTAGGGATAAAAAGGGGCATTTAACTAATTTCAGTTAATAGTTGAGAAAAATTAGGGTTTTTTGAGAAAAATTTAAGTTGTTTTTCTTTTTTTAAATATATGCTTTAACTAAATTCAGGAAGTTAGAGTGCTAGGTCACTTACTCAGACCCACTATGTAAATACTGTGATCTCTTTACTCTTAACCAAATGCTCTTTCAGCCACCCAGCTACCTCCCTCTTTTTGAATTCAACACAGAAATATCATACTGTATAATTTCAGTTTAGGGTTTTTAAAGTATTTTCATACACACACACACACACATACACACACACACACACATACATATTTCCACCCCCCCATCTTTGTCCTAAATGGCAGAATTTGTTATATTAGTTTCATAGATGACAGAATGGGAATTCAAGATCACTCAAGATAACTAAGTCAGGTGGACAGAACCTGAACCCTGGTGTTTAGATTCTAAATTCAATCCACTTTCCATTACAGTTCAGCTGCCTCCCTAACACTAAACAAAGGCATCAGAACTCAAAACCAGTTGGTTCACATAATCGAGGAAATCAGATCCGGCCTTAAGTGGTGAAACTAAAGCTTCACTATACAAATTCTATGAGTCACTCTTTTTTTAAACCAATATTGTGCTTTCTTCAAAAACAAATACATATACATTTTTCAAAGTCCTGCCCCAAATATGGTGAGAATGGTGTGAATTTTCATTTCATGTTGTGAAAGACCAGCTAGTGTTGAGCTTCACCCCTGCCAAGTGGGGTTTTCAAACACTGTTAACCATTGTTGCCTTTACAAAACTATAGGATGCCACCAGCGTGTTTGTGCCTCAGTTAACCAGAGTGCTCCCATCCCTGGGCACTCAGGCTAAGGCAGCGCTGTCAGCATTCTCTTATTTCTGATAACAGCACTACGAGTTGGTTTAGTGAAGAGTGTGGGGCTAGAAACCAGCAGCCTTGACTTCAGGTTCTGGCTCTGCCACTTGCTAGCTGGGTCGATGTTGTTCAGTTACTCAATCTTTAAATGCCTCAGGGTCCCCATCTATAAAAATGGGGATGGTGACTAGAAGTGCTAGCACTGCTCTAATATGTAGTGGTTCTCAGTTTTAGTCATCGGTAGTATTAATCTGAAGCATCTCATTAATTGGAAGGCATATCTAAGCCATCGAGGCAATGGGGGACAGACACTGGACAGAGATAGCCATTGGTGTTCGTTCCTTGATCAGACTGTACACCTCCCAATGTATTTTTATTCTGAAAATTATTTTATTCTGAAAAATAAAAAAAAATTTATTCTGAGAAACACCATCTCATCTGATTGATCATGTTCCTCCTTCTGCTTTAGCTGTTAGAAGATCAGAACCAAACTGGCGGCTCAACCCTAATGGCAGTGCAGAACTAGAAGCCCTATGAATCTTTGACCTGAAGTTTCCTTTTCTTAACTAGCATTCTATCCAGTTTATATTTTTTTCTTATCCTACTTTTCATTTCCCATTGTATATAAATGCCTTCTTATAAATTATTTTAAGTCTTTTGTGGAACAAAGTCAGGTAGGTCACTAGGTTCCTGAGGACTTGTAACCGGTTGGAAGATAAACATGAAACATTTTTATTTCTTTCAATAGTTGCTCCCAAGTCCCAATTATCTTTTATAAAATCATTCCATATGCTTTCACAGTCTCTTATATAGAGTCCATAGCCTTCTCTTCACTTTCAGTTGTTAAAATTTAGTCTGGTACAATATAAACTCCAACCTCCTATGCACTTCAAAGCTCTTTACCTTTCCTGTCCACTATCATGGTCCTAGCTCCTGCAGTGGGTTGGGGTGATGTATTAGCCAGGCCTCTCCAGAGAAACAGAACCAGTAGGATATTATATTCAATATATAGACATAGTTATAGAGACAGATAAATAGGTAAATAGAGATTTACTATAAGGAATTGGCTCATGTGATTACAGACCCTGAGAAGTCCCAAGATCTGCAGTTGGAAGCTAGAAACCCAAGAAATCTGATGTTCTCAGTTCAAGTTCCAGTCCAAGTCCAAAGGCCTGACAACCATGAGAGCCAATGGTGTGAATTCCAGCCTGAGTCTGAGTCTGGAAGCAAGAGACTAATGCTCCATCTCAGAGACAATCAGGCAGAGTTCAATTTCTCTCTTACTCAGCCTTTTATTCTATTCAGACCATCAACAAACAAACTGAATGAGGCCCACCCACACTGGGGAGGGCAATCTGCTCTACCTAAGTCCACTGACTCAAAGGTTAATCTCATCCAGAAACACCCTCAGAGATATACCCAGAATGTTTCAATCACCAAATATCTGGGCACCCTGTCCATTACAGTTGACATTATAAAATTAACCAGCACAAGTGGGGAAGAGAGAAGAAGAAAGGGCAAACTTGTTTTTACTTAATGGGTTGAGGTCTTCCCATGCTGTATTTTTAATTATCTAGCTCATGCCAGTCAATGACCACACCTCCTCTATGACGGATATTCATGCAAAGTTTCTTTGAGGCTCCTGAAAGCCCCTTCTCCTTCCTCCTACTTTATAATTCCCTGACTGGAAGATGTGGCTCCAGTCCCACTTCTAATCCTGGGCTCTCCTTCCACTACAGTTCCCCCCAGGGTGTCTTATGCAATATCCACTTATTGTTAGGTATCTGCACAACAGATAATTCTCTTTGGGGGGAGAACAGCAAAATGGCTCAAAACCCAAATCCCTGAAACCCACTGTGTCCAGCTTTCCCTTAGGAAACTCAAGCTCTTTTTCCAGGCCCAGTGGCATGAGAGCATCCAGCTACTCCAAGTGGTTGACAATTTCCCTGTACTCTCCACGTTTCTCCAACCCTTCTTGACACAGATGAGGAAGAACTAATCTGCTGTGAATATCCAACAAGGGGAAGGAGATGCCAGTCTCCTTTTCATGGCAGAAGCCACAATCTCTTTTTTTTTTAAATTTTTATTTTTTTATAAACAATTTTTTATCCCCAGGGGTACATGTCTGTGAATCGCCAGGTTTACACACTTCACAGCACTAACCATAGCACATACCCTCCCCAATGTCCATTACCCCACCCACCTTTCCCGACCCCCTCCCCCCAGCAACCCTCAGTTTGTTTCAATCAGAGAAAGACAACTATCATATGATATCCCTGATATGAGGAAGTGGAGATGCAACATGGGGGACTAGGGGGGCAGAAAAAGAAGAAAAGAAACAAGATGGGATTGGGAGGGAGACAAACCATAAGTGACTCTTAAGCCACAATCTCTATACCCAAGTCTCTTGCTGATGCCCCCATCTCCCTTTACTTGGCCTAGATGGGAAGCTTCTTCCTCAACCTCAACTGGGGAAATGCAGTTGTAGCCATGAATGATGACACTCTCTTAGACTTTCATTCCTTTCTTGGTATTCTCTACAGAGGACAATGTCTGCAAAAATTGTGTAACACCATCTCCTAGGGGCACTTTGGAAATATGTGAAGCTGTTATTGGTTGACACTGTGACTGGAAGACTGCACTGACACTTAATGGGCAAGGCCAGGAATTCCAGACTGCCAGGAATGCATGGGATGACTCCATACCAAGAATGGTCTCATATCCAGCATGTCTTTCCAGTGCCCTGCAAGATATTTTATAATTATCTGAGCCTAGAACCTAATTCCATTGTACATAAAAAATAAAAGGTATTTTTTATAGCTTTAATAGACCTTGTTTTTCCAGAAACAGAACTATATGTGAATCAAGGGAAGATTATACAGTTCTTTTTTTTTTTTTAATTTTTTAAGAAGCATTGACAATTTTGGACAATCACACCATTGATGGCAAGGTCAACTGTGCTGCTTAAGCTGCCAATCTATCGATCCACATGTTACCTGTTCTATCGATAATAAATCTGCATGTAAAAAGAAATTTACTTAGGGGAGAAAGCAAGATGGCAGATAAGTAGGAGACTGAAATATCATCAGGTCCCAGGAGTTCAGCTAGATAGTTATCAAACCATTCTGAACACCTACAAACTCAACAGGAGACAGACAAGAAGAGCAGCAATTCTAGGAACAGAAAATTGACCACTTTCTAGAATGCAGGACATGCGGAGGAGTGAATCTGAAGTGATGGGAAGATAGACTGCCAGGGGAGGGACTGGCTCCCAGCAAGTGGTGGAGCAGCAGAGCACAAAATCAAAACTTTTAGAAGTCTGCTCCACTGAGGGATGTCACTCCAGAGGATAAGTGGGGGTGGAGCCCTCGGGGGGACAGTGTGGTCTCTGGACCTGCGGGGTTACAGAAAGACCGGGAGTGTCTGAGGGTGGCAAAGCTCCCAGATATTGGAGCAGGGAAGCTGGCTGCAGAGACGGAGCCAAGGTGGGGGCTTTCAGCTTGGGATTACCTTAAACTGTGATCTGAGGCACAGTCAGGCCACTACCACAAGTGGAAGATCTGGAGAGACCCCTTCCTTCCTCCTCCGGGAGAATTGGCTGGAGAGCACTGCAGGAATGTGCTGGGATTGGAGACTCCAAACGGGACCATGAGCCAGAGATGGAAACACTTGGTCATAGCCTGAATGAGCACAAAGTGCAGCCAGAGACCAGGGAGACGGGAGGGATTGAACACTTTTCTCTGAGGGCGCACTGAGGAATGGGGCTACGAGCTCTTGGCTCCTCCAAGCTGGAGATTGGGAGGCTGCCATTTGCATTTTGATCCTCCAAAGCTCTATGGAAAGCATTCAGGGAACAAAAGTTTCAACTGCGAACCCGAGCAGATTGCTTAACCTGGCCCCTGGCAAGGGCAGTGCAATTCCACCTTGGGCAAAGACATTGAGAATCACTGCAACAGGCCCCTCCCCCAGAAGATCAGCAAGAACATCTGGCAAAGACCCAGTTTATACATCAATGAGAACTATGGTTGGAACGCCAGAGCTAGGGGAAAGCAACATATAGAATTCATGGCTTTTTTACAATGATCCTTTAGTCTTGCAAAGTTAAATTTTTTAAATTTTATTTTATTCTTATTCTATTTTTTTTTAACTTTTACTCTTCCCTCTTTTAACATTTTTAAACTATTTTATCTTATCAATACCTTAAAAAAAAATCTTTTTAGGGGCACCTGGGTGGCTCAGTGGGTTAAAGCCTCTGCCTTCAGCTCAGGTCATGATCCCAGAGTCCTGGGATCGAGCCCCCCATCGGGCTCTTTGCTCTGTGGGGAGCCTGCTTCCCCCCTCTCTCTGCCTGCCTCTCTGCCTACTTGTGATCTCTGTCAAATAAATAAATAAAATCTTTGAAAAAAAATCTTTTTAAATTTTCATTGTTATAGTCATATTTTATCCCTTCATTGTATTTAACCTTATTTTTTTGTATGCATATATGTTTTTTTTCTTTAAAATTTTGGGATACAATTTCTTTTAATAGATCAAAATATACCCTAAATCTAGTGCATGGCTTTGTTCTAGTCTCCAGCCTGATTACATTCTTTCCTCTTTTTTTTCTTTTTCCAACCAACTTAATTCCTTTTTTAGAATCTTTTTAAATTTTCATCTTTGCAGTCATATTCCATCCCTTCATCATGTTTACCCTTATTTTTGTATATGTATATTTTTCTTTCTTTAAAATTTTGGGAGGTAGTTGGGAGGGTATATTTTGATCTATTAGAATTAATAAAAATTATATAAATCAATTAATAACAAAATCAAAGAAACACATCGACAATAACACAATAATAGTAGGGGATTTTAATACACCCCTCACTGAAATGGACAGATCATCTAAGCAAAATATCAGCAAGGAAATAAAGGCTTTAAATGACACACTGGACCAGATGGACATCACAGATATATTCAAAACATTCCATCTCAAAGCAACAGAATACACATTCTTCTCTAGTGCACATGGAACATTCTCCAGAATAGATCACACCCTGGGTCACAAATAAGGTCTCAACTGGTACCAAAAGATCATTCCCTGCATATTTTCAGACCACAGTGCTCTGAAGCTAGAACTCAATCACAAGAGCAAAGTTGGAAAGAACTCAAATACATGGAGGCTAAAGAGCATCTTACTAAAGAATGAATGGGTCAACCAGGAAATTAAAGAAGAATTGGAAAAATTCATGGAAACAAATGAAAATGAAAACACAACAGTTCAAAATCTTTGGGGCACAGCAAAGTCAGTCCTGAGAAGAAAGTATATAGCAATACAAACCTTTCTCAAGAAACAAGAAAGTTCTCAAATACATAACCTAACCATACACCTAAAGGAGCTGGAGAAAGAACAACAAAGAAAGCCTAAAGCCAGAAGGAGAAGAGAAATAATAAAGGTCAGAGCAGAAATCTGTGAAATAGAAACCAAAAGAACAGTAGAACAAATAAATGAAAGTAGGAGCTAGTTCTTTGAAAGAATTAATAATATTGCTAAACCCCTGACCAAACTTACCAAAAAGCAAAGAGAAAGGACCCAAATTAATAAAACCATGAATGAAAGAGGAGAGATCAAAGCCAACACCAAAGAAATACAAACAATTATAAGAACATATTATGAGCAACTCTACGCCAGCAAATTTGACAATCTGGAAGAAATGGGTGCATTCCGAGAGACATATAAACTACCAAAACTGAACCAGGTTAAGAAACAGAAAACCTGAATAGACCCATAACCAGTAAGGAGATTGAAGCAGTCATCAAAAATCTCCCAACAAACAGGAGCCCAGAGCCAGATGGCTTCCCAGGGGAATTCTACCAAACATTTAAAGAAGAATTAATACCTATTCTCCTGAAACTGTTCCAAAAAAATAGAAATGGAAGGAAAACTTCCAAACTCATTTTATGAGGCCAGCATTACCTTGATCCCAAAACCAGACAAAGATCCCGTCAAAAAGGAGAATTACAGACCAATATCCTTAGTGAACACGGATGCAAAAATTCTCACCAAAATACTGGCCAATAGGATCCAACAGTATATTATAAGTATTATTCACCACAACCAAGTGAGATCTATTCCCGAGCTGCAAGGTTGGTTCAACATCCGCAAATCAATCAATGTGATAGAATACATTAATAAAAGAAAGAACAAGAACCATATGATAGCCTCACTAGATGCTGAAAAAGCATTTGACAAAGTACAGCATCCTTTCTTGATCAAAACTCTTCAAAGTGTAGGGACAGAGGGTACATACCTCAATATCATCAAAGCCATCTATGAAAAACCCACAGTGAATATCATTCTCAATGGGGAAAAACTGAGAGCTCTTCTGCTAAGATCAGGAACATGGCAGGGATGTCCACCATCACCACTGCTATTCAACATGGTACTAGAAGTCCTAGCCTCAGCAGTCAGACAACAACAAAAAGAAATTAAAGGCATCGGAATTGGCAAAGAAGAAGTCAAACTCTCACTCTTTACAGATGATATGATACTTTATGTGGAAAACCTAAAAGACTCCACTCCAAAACTGCTGGAACTCATACAGGAATTCAGTAAAGTGTCAGGATATAAAATCAATGCACAGAAATCAGTTACATTTCTTTACACCAACAAGACAGAAGAAAGAGAAACTAAGGAGCCAATCCCATTTACAATTGCACCCAAAACAATAAAATACCTTTGGTTAGGAATAAACATAACCAAAGAGGCAAAGAATCTATACTCAGAAAACTATAAAGTACTCATGAAAGAAATTGAGGAAGACACAAAGAAATGGAACAACATTCCATGTTCATGGATTGGAAGAACAAATTTTGTGAACATATCTATGCTACCTAAAGCAATCTACACATTTAATGCAATCCCTATCAAAATACCATCAATTTTTTCAAAGAAATGGAACAAATAATCTTAAAATTTATATGGAACCAGAAAAGACCCTGAATAGCCAGAGGAACGTTGAAAAAGAAAGCCAAAGTTGGTAGCATCACAATTCCAGACTTCAAACTCTACCACAAAGCTATAATCATCAAGACAGTATGATACGGGCACAAAAACAGACACATAGATCAATGGAACAGAATAGAGAGCTCAGAAATAGGCCCTCAACTCTACGGTCAACTAATCTTTGACAAAGTAGGAAAGAAATGTCCAATGGAAAAAAAAAACAGTCTCTTCAACAAATGGTGTTGGGAAAATTGGACAACCACTTGCAGAAAAATGAAACTGGACCATTTCCTTACACCACACACAAAAATAGACTCAAATTGGATGAAAGACCTCAATGTGAGACAGGAATCCATCAAAATCCTTGAGGAGAACGCAGGCAGCAACCTCTTTGACCTCAGCTGCAGCAACTTCTTCCTAGAAACATCACCAAAGGCAAGGGAAGCAAGGGAAAAAATGAACTATTGGGACATTACCACGATCAAAAGCTTTTGCACAGCAAAGGAAACAGTCAACAAAACCAAAAGACAATTGACAGAACGGGAGAAGATATTCACAAATGACATATCAGATAAAGGGCTAGTATCCAAATCTATGAAGAACTTACCAAACTCAACACCCAAAGAACAAAGAATACAATCAAGAAATGGGCAGAAGACATGAACAGACATTTCTGCAAAGAAGACATCCAGATGGCCAACAGACACATGAAAAAGTGCTCCACATCACTCGGCATCAGGGAAATACAAATCAAAACCACAATGAGATACCACCTCACACCAGTCAGAATGGCTACAATTAACAAGTCAGGAAATGACAGATGCTGGTGAGGATGCGGAGAAAGGGGAACCCTCCTACAGTATTGATGGGAATGCAAACTGGTGCAGCCACTCTGGAAAACAGCGTGGAGGTTCCTCAAAAAGTTGCAACCCAGCAATAGTACTACTGGGTGTTCACCCTAAAGATACAAATGTAGTGATCCAAAGGGGCACGTGCACCCAAATGTTTATAGCAATGAATACCCGACTTTTGTAGCAACATGGACGGGACTGGAAGAGATTATGCTGAGTGAAATAAGTCAAGCAGAGAGAGTCAATTATCATATGGTTTCACTTATTTGCGGAGCATAACAAATAACACGGAGGACATGGGGAGATGGAGAGGAGAAGGGAGTTGAGGGAAATTGGGGGGGAGATGAACCATGAGAGACTA
>PISX010016280.1:0-46683 GCA_004024625.1 Mellivora capensis
GCTGAGATGTCACTAAATATTTGCACGTTTCTTGGAGACTGGTGTATAAACTCAGGATTCTCACCTAGAGCGAGAGGCACTTGGAGTTGTGGGCCGCAATCTTATAAAAATATAAGGTTTTCCAAAAATAAACCACTGCTTCGGGGAAAACGTGCTCACCTTAGCGGATGTTCAGAGGACGGGGGACAGAGCAGTGTTGACCCTGTTTCATTTGGTTTCAGGATCTCACAATCTGAAACCGTCAGGGTCTTGCAATTCTGCTTCCAGATGGTATGCAGTTGTCTTAAGATTCAAAGAGCTTTTCAACCTAGAATAACATTCTTCACATGTGTGGAGGGAGAATGGACTATTATTTCCCACAGAGGGAGTTTCTGCAAATGAAGAAATCATCACCTGGTCCTAGGATTGGCCTTACATTTTACACTTCCAGAATTTTTTTAAAAAGATGAACTTAAAATAGTTTAAGGACGCAGCACCATACTTTGTTTTAAACTGTGATTATACATAAGGCTTCTTAATTAACACTCTTGTGATGAGAGATTCCTTGTAAGATGTGGCAATGTCTAAAGAGAAAAGGGGGACAAGCGTAGGTTATTTTTATCACTTAAGGGACCATGTTCGGAAATCAAAACTAATATACTAGGCCGTCACACTGTATTATTTCCGATAATTACTTTCATTGCTCAAGGCTTTCTTGTCAGATTTTCAGAAATCATAGGTTTAAATTTGCATAAGACCTCCTGCTTTTGTTCCCAAACCCCAAGGACATTTAACTGTTCTCATAAGGCTTCTAACAA
Organism: Mellivora capensis; assembly: GCA_004024625.1. Lineage (NCBI taxonomy): Eukaryota > Metazoa > Chordata > Mammalia > Carnivora > Mustelidae > Mellivora > Mellivora capensis. Next base: position 798 of record PISX010016280.1, read on the forward strand.
CTTGCTTATTGTTCCGTCTAATGGAGAGAGCTTGGTCTCGAACTTCCACAACATATCTGAAGTTTTCAGTGTGATGGGATATCTTCCTCTAAAATGATTTCTTATTTTGTCTTTTCCTTTTCTGACTCCTTTTCTGGGTCCTGCTTCAGATGCTTATACGACTTCACTTTCTCAGTCAGGTCACAGAATTGGGGCCGATGAGGGATTCTGCCATAGCCTTTCTACTTACTCTCCCCAGTCTCCCGTCAGTCCCCGCTCTTGCCATCAGAGCCAATCCTGTTCTGCTCTTTTTCTGCTGTAGGTAGATTGTGCCTAATGTAGAACTTCATGAAAATAGAATCAGACAGTATGTCCTTTTCATTTGCAGGGTCGTGAGTGACGTGCAGGTAACAAAATGTTCTATTTCTCTCAGCTTATTGGAGCAAAATGAAGTTCATGACTGAAAAGAACATGGAGCACAATATTGAAGAACAAGATTAAAAGTCTCATGATTCGGAGGTCTGAGGGCCTCAGTCGGTTAAGCATCTGACTCTTGATTTCAGCTCAGGTCCTGATGTCATGGGTTGTGAGAGGGAGCCCCCCCTCAGTTGGGCTCTGGGCTCAGCCCGGAGTCTGCTTGAAGATTCTCTCCCTCTGCCCCTCCCCCCAACTCCAGCACATGCACCCGCTCTCTCTCTCTCAAATAAATAGATAAATCTTTAAGAAAAATGAACTAAAAATGGATCACAAACCTTTGTGTAAATAGAAAACTATATAACTTCTAGACAAAAACAGGAGAAAGTCTACGTAATCTTAATTTTGGTAATGAGTTTAGAGAAACCACCAGAAGCACAGTCCATGAAAGAAAAATTGAGAAGTTGAACTTTTTAAAATAAAAAAAAAAAAACTCTGTTTACAATAGCATCAAAGAACAAAATATCTAGGAGTAAATTTAACCAAGAAAGTGAAAGATTCATACACTGAAAAGTACAACACTATAAAAAATGCTGAAAAATACTTGAAGACCTAAATAAATGGAACGACATCACATATTCAGAGACTGAAAAAATGTAAGATTGTTATCTTAACAATGTTGATTTTGATACGGTTCCTACCAAAATCCCAACAGCCATTTTTTTTTCCAGAAATAGAAAAGCCAATCCTCAAATTCATGTGGAAGTATAAGAGGTTCCAAATAGTCAGAACAATATTGTAAAAACAAAGCAAAGCTGGATGAATTGGACTTCCAATTTCAAAAATTGAAAGTCTATTACAAAGCTGGAGTAGTCAGCACAGTTTGATACTGGCCCAAGGATAAACATAGACAACAAATGGAACAGAATTGAGACTCTAAAAATAAACCTAAATATCTACAGCCAGTTGAGTTTCAGCAGTTTCATGTGTCTTCAACAAATGCTAGAACAACTAGATATGCACCAAAGATCACAACTCTTGGAAGAAAACATGGGGGTAAATTTCATGACCTCAGAATTAACAATAAATTCTTAGATTTGACACCAAAAACACAGTAGAATTATCCATGACAGCCAAATAGCCATAATAGCCAAAAATGTCCAAAAACTGATGAATGGATAAATAAGATAAAATAGAATACTGTTTGGCCATAAGAAGGAATGAAGTGCTGTTATGTGCCCCAACATGTATAAAACTTGAAAACATGATTCTAAGTGAAAGAAAACAAACTTGAAAAACCACTTCCTGTAAAATTCCATTTATATGCAATGTTTAGACTAGGGAAATTTTTAGACACAGAAAGTAGACTGGTGGTTCCCAAGCACCAGACGACAGGGAGTTGGGGAGCAAACGCTAATAGCTATGAGGTTTCTTTGGAGCACAGTGAGAGTGTTTTAGAATTAGAGAATGGTGATGCACAACTCTGTAAACACATTAAAAACTATTGTATGCTTTAAAAACATGAATCTTGTGATAGGTGGATGATATATCAATAAACCTTTTATTTTTAAATATAGCCAAGAGATAGGGGCGCCCGGGTGGCTCAGTCGGTTAGGCATCTGCCTTCGGCTCAGTTCATGATCCTGCGGTCCTGGGATTGAGCCCACATTGGGCTTCCTGCTCAGTGGGGAGTCTGCGTCTCCCTCTGCCCCTCCCTTACCACTCTTCTGTGTGTGCGCGTGTGCGTGTGCACACACATTCCCTCTTTCAAATAATTTTTTTTAAATGACCAAGATATACAAACAAACACCTCACCTAAAAACATATCATAGGACAAATAAACAAGTGAAAAGATGCTTAACATAATTTTGCATAAAGGAAATGCAAGTAAAAGAACAATGAGATACCACCATACACTTACTACAATGGTTACTATGCAAAAATGGACAAAACCAATTGCTGGTGAGGATACAAAGTAACAGAAACTCTCATTTATGATCCTTGGGAATGCAAAATAGGACAGCCATTTTGGAAGACAGTTTGGCAGTTTCTTCAAAGTTAAGCATAACCTTACCATAGGATCCGGCATCAGACTACTGGCTTTTTACCCAAGTATATGAAAACTCACACACAAAATCCTGTACGTGAATGTTGATAATGGTTTTTTCTGTTAGAAACAGTTTATCTGTTATCTACAATTTATAAATTTTATTATAATTTCCCCAAACTGGAAGCAACCAAGATATCATTCAATCAGCAATTGCATATGCAAAATGTGGTCCATCTAAGCAGGGAAATATTAGTCAGCTGTAAAAAGAAATGAACTCTCAGGCCACATGGGACATGGATGAATCTCTTAAATGTGTATTTATAGATGAAAAATCCAGTCTGAAAAGGCTATATACTATATTATGCCATCTATGACATTCTGGAAAAGACAAACTATGGAGACAGTGGTTGTCAGGGGCTCAGAGGAGGGAAGGAGAGTTGAACAAGTAAAGCACAGAGCTATTTTTAGGGTGGTGAAAATATGCCATATGATACTGTAATGTTAAATAAATAACATTACACATTTGTCAAAACCTATACAACCTTACAGCATCCAGAATGAACCTTAATGTTTGCAAATTAAATCATTTTGGTCAAGGGGGTCTTAGGAGGGAATACAGAATGTAACAAAACAAACAAACAAACAAACAAAAAAACACCTCACTCTATTAAAAATATATGAAGCAATTGTAGCTGGAAGAGGCAAGGAAAAAGATACTGACCTAAGTTCCTTTGGAAACGAGTGGAGTCTATAACTCTAAAGGCAAACAAAACAAAGCAAAACAAAATGAACAACAACAAAAACCGTACATAAGCATTGTGCTCTAGTTAGTGAAGGGGTTTCCCAAGGGCATACAAGTTCACAATTCCAAAACCACCAAATCTCTATACTGGAATCGAGCAATGAAGTAAATAAATAGTGAACATCAGGAAACAACCTTCTCATCATTGGGAGGTTAGAGATTCGCAAGTGCCCAATAATTAGAGTTGGAGAGGTCAATATGAACTCATGTCTAACTTAATAGAGCTATAGATGGTTACATATAGAAATATTTTTAAAAAGATATACACCTGGGTTAGTATATACACAGAGATTTCCTGGCATCAGCTGAAAGGGTCCAGAACCAATCTAACAGCAACAAGCAGACTAGCACCCAGATTTGGGTGTCTAAGATCATTGTCCAATAAAATGTACGAAGATGCCTGACTCTAGAACTGGGGAAGAAAATGTACAAGTTGAGTGAGGAGCAAAAAGTAAAGCAAAAGTGGGGGAGGAAGGGAAAACACAGTGATGGGGGTTATACGAAGAGACACGAATGTCAACTGAGAGCTTCCAATGGACAAAACCCATACAATTGGAACAAAACACATAATGTAGAGGGTCCCCAATGTTGAGTCCCCCAATAATGGGTCCATGATTAAAGGAGAGAGACTGATACAAAGCGAAGGTCAAACAAAGCTTTATTTTGCGCCAAGCATCAAGAATCAAACTGACCGTCAAACAGACCGGTCGGGGCCGCCCCTTACAGAGAGGATGACCTTTCTCTGTTTCACTGACTAGATTTTATAGAGCAAAGGTGATATGGTTGGGCCTGGCCACGCAGAGGTGGCCAATGAAGTTGTAACACACAGAGAAAGCTGCACAGTCATGCTAGGTGACCAACTGAATTACAGTTTACCCTAGTAGACATTTGAACCAGCCTATCACCTTAGTCAGAATTGGTGCCCAAAAGGTGCCCAAAGGGCGGGGCCCATCTCCTTGGTAGCTCGGAGACAGTATGCACCCCCACTGATTGAATACCTCCACCTGGCCTGACCTACCCTCGTATTTGGACTTTGTTACCTGGGACTGGTTTCCGGGACTTGCTTTTAAGTAAGTTCCCTGGGGGAGGGGGAGTCAATTTAAGTTTTACAACAAAATGGCAGTTCAACCTGGGTGGGACCTCTCTGGCTGAATAGGCCCTTACAGTAGTATGGAGTTATAACCCAAAGTAGAAATAAGTATCCCGAAGTCTATACTGATGTACATGATGGAACTCATAAATAAAAGAAGAATAGATCAATTTCTCACATAGAAGAAGTCTCAATCATTTATGCAGACACTTCCTTCTCAAGGAGGTAGGGGATGACTCTCTACCCCTTACACGAGGCCACAGACAGTGACTTCCTTATAAATGGTGAGAGGGGAGGGGCTCCTGGGTGGCTCAGTCAGGTGAGCATCTAACTCTTGGTTTCAGCCCAGGTCCTGATCTCAGGGTTGCGAGTTTGAGCCCCGTGTCAGGCTCCCCACTCAGCGGGGTCTGTCCTTGAGATTCTCTCCCTCTGCCCCTCCCCCTGCCCCCCCCCCATCAAATGAATGAAGAAAGAGAGAGAGAGAGAGAGACGAGGGGGAAAGCACATGTTTGAAGAATCCTGACAAATTCTACCTCAGACAAGTCAAGGCCAGCATCAGAGATAGGCCATGTTGAAAGAACGGAGCTTTATTTCCATAGCCTTCCTCCCGAAAACCCACAGCCCATTTAATCATGAGAATAACATCACACAAGCTCAAGCTGAAGGACAGTCTACAAACGCCCTGCCATTTAAGGTCTCAAAACTGTCAGGGGCATCAAAACCAGGAAAAGCCTGAAAAACTGTCCTAGTCCAGAGGAGTCTAAGGAAAGGAGATGACTGAATATAACATGTTCTCCTGGCTGGGATCCTACAAGAGGAAAAGGACCCCAGGAAACCAATATGGAAATCTGAATACATTATGAAATTTAGGTAATATTGTATTCATGTGTTAATATGTGTTCATTAATTCTTACATGTTAAAATAGGAGTACGATTATGAGGTCCACAGGAACTCTGTCTACCTTTTCCTAGTTTTCCTGGAAATCTAACTATCCTAAAATGAAAATTTTATTGTAAAAAAAAAAGGGGGGGCATATGGCGATGGGCCATACCCACTACCAGTGTTGCCAGATGGGCTGACTTTCCACGTAACTGATTTGACTGAAATATAAAATTGTGGGGAATTGCCACTGAAGATTTCCTGGCTTTGTGGAGGTCATAAAAGGCAGGTTTATAATATGGAGCTAACTTTTCACAGCAGTTGAGAGATGGGAAAATGAACATCACATATAGAATTCGTAGGTTGGAGAGTTATAGAAGGAATCCTCTCACAAGTTTCCAAAAACACAGCTGGACCATGGTGATGGATCACGAACCTCATTTTAAGGAAAAACAAATCTGTAAAAATGAGGTCCTTTGTAATGGTCCCTTTATTGTCTGCCATAGTGATTTCCATGCATTTCTAGAGTGGGGACTTCAGATTCTGTGTAGATGGTTAAGTCCGTATGGTAGGAATTTCAGTGTTCCACTAGGGGAATGTCAAAGACAAGAGACAAATTTTCAAAGATGAGATCTTTCGAATAAATATGTGTCTACACAAAGCCACCAGTTTGTTTAGTTTGAGTGTGCCTGTGATTCCCACTAATTTTTTGAGTTATTTGCCAGTGTTTAATCTTCAAACTAAATTCCAGATGTTACTTTCTTCCCCACATTTCACCTTAGGAACAACTTGAATTTTTTTCTCCTCTCTATTTAAATTTTAATAACTTTCGCATTGTTGAAAACAGTATGGTAACTGATTTCATCATTTTTCATCATCATGATTAATACCTACTCAAAGTCTGTCCATTAGGCAAAGCATCATCGTAGGCATGAATGTCTACTTCCTCCCTCCCCGCCCCTCGATGCACAAACAACGAAACGATATTTTATTTAATGTATTTTTGGAAATGATTTTTAGTAGTTTACAGAAGAGCATTCAGCAGGGTTTTTCTGTTTCTCAGTCAATTCTGACACAGAATTGAGATAATGATGTTAACGTCAGATTGACAAAGAAGTAACGAAAATTCCAACATTCTTATTTATATGGATGAGCGTGATACTGAGTTATGAAAAGTGATTTAATTTCAAATGCCTCCTGCTACTTCAGATCACACTGGATTTATATTTTATGAACATTAGCATTAGGATTTTTCACAAAAGATATTATGGTGCTATAACCCTATTTCAGAACTACATTCTTTCCATCTAAATTTGATTCGAACTGTATGAATACATAAATGCTTTTTACATTTCTCCAATAACTCTATCAGAGTTTGATGACTTGCCTTCCTATTAATATTTAAGCACATAAAACTTCTTTTGAGAGAGAGAAAGAGAGGGAGTGTGCAAGCAAGATGTGGGGGGAAGAGTAGAGGGAGAGAGAAAATCTTAAGCAGACTCAATGCTCAGAGCAGAGTCCGATGTGGGGCTCAACCCGGGCTTGATCTCACGACCCTGAGATCATGACCTGAGCCAAAATCAAGAGTTGGACGCTATACCAACTGAGCCACCCAGGTGCCCTGGCAAATACAACTTCTTTTTAACTGGGTAACCTTATTCACAGGTTTTGTTATGAAGAGTTTAAGGCAAATTTTCAAGATAATCATGAGTTGGGGAAATGCTGATGATCATAGATAAGTATGATGTGTTCTCCTAGGAAACCATTGGTAGCAGAGTCACCAAAAATCTGTGATTCGAGGAAGGCCACCTGAATTACCATCTTTTGGTTACACATCTATTTCCAGAGAGAACACTGTATATGTCAAGCCCATCCATGAAAGTCGTACCCAAAGTGATCTGTGCACTCGAGGCCCCAAATATATTTATGGAAATTCACATGTCAAGGTACTGGGGAATTATCCCGAAGAAGTTAAAGTGGAATTGTCTGGCTCATTATTATTATCAGTGACTGAGGTCCCGGAAACCAATTTGCTTCCTGACACATTGTTTGATTTAGCCACTGAATGACTCACACCAAATTGAAGACCCGAGGCTAACGTTGCCTGCTTTAATTCCAAAGATAAGCCAGACTCTCAGTTCAAAGATAGCCTGTAGAAGTGGCTGACAAATCATGAAGACTATTAGTGAGGCTTCAATTATAAAGTCTGAGTTTAGAGCTGTGATGAAGTATGGACCAGTCCCGATTAATCACTAAGTAAGCCACTTTTCTCCTGTGCTCCCTTTCACTCATTCTGACAGTATCCTAATGAAGCTATAGAAAGGATTGGAAGAGAAACCTAAATATTTAATATTTCAGGTGGGAAAGTCGCCTCAGTCCATGGAGGATTTCAGAGTCTGAGGAATTTGGGCAGCATCTAACTTAGAAGATAACTCGCTCCTTTAGAGAAAATGCGACTCTGTCTCCCACTCCCACTTCCCGTCCCTCCGCCACCCCCTAATATGGCTGTGGCGTTGGGAGGATGACTGAAGACCTCATAGATTTCAAAATGAAAGCAAGAATGAAGTTCAAACAGGCAGAAATTGCAGATGCAAAGTGGATTTACTGAACTTCTTTTCTCATTTTACTTTGAGAAACTCTCTTGTTCCACCAATTTAGAAACACATGCAGGGGGAAAAAATGGGACTATTTCTGGGCTGTTGAAGAGCTATTACTGTAAAGGTAATAAGTTGGCTACATTTGCTTGGCTCCGAATGCCTCAATCCCCAGTTGTGCTCAGGGAAATGTCCCGTGGATAAGGGGGAGTGTTGGAAATAATTTCGGAGTCTGAGTCCATGTGGAAAAGTCGGTAGGAGCTACAATAAGGTGCATGGAGAGGAACTCAGCAAAGGACATGGAAAAAGCCAATGCCAAATGCCAATTATTATTATTATTATTATCTTTAGGCTGGTCCAGTACTCAAAAGTATATGCGATTCTCCTTCCCACCCCACCCCCTCTCTCTCCTTCTCTCTCTTTTCACTCCCGTCTTTGTTCTTTGACATCAACTCAACCAATGCTGTCATGGATGGAGTCAGTGGCTGTTCCCTCACCCGGGACTGTAAATAACAACATATTTGTACAACGAAGCGCTGGAATTCCAACCCATCAATCAATTTATGTATGAACCTGGGCACACATTTCGTGGGTAAGGTGTTCCGTTTGCCTGAACATCTCTCTCACAGGGCACCCCTTCACAAGTCATCGTTTCTCCGGCTTTTATGCTCGTTTTCCGCCCAGTGACTAAGCCAGAGCAGGTCTGCTTTTCCGCACCGTTGCCTCTTTCTGAGCTGGAATTTTGCAACTGGAAAAAAACTAAAGGACTCGAAGAACAGGGAGCATTTCTCTCCTTCGTTGAACTTGACTCTGAAGAAGGTTCAAAGGGGACTCCAGGGGAATGAGATGCCCTTTGCCCTTCGGGGGTCGACGCAAGTCGTTGGTCACAGAGATTTGCGGGGCCCTGAGGTGGGTGCATGGCTCTGCTGTTAGCAGTCGTCAGAACAACCATACACTTCGAGAATGCTTTGTATGTGCCTGACACTGCCCTAGGCACCTCCTCCTCCTTTATCACCTCATTGAATGTTCGCAAAATTGTTTTCAGTAGATACTATGAATCTCCCCATTTTACAGAAGAGAATGCTGAAGCACATAAAGATCAATAACTTGCCCAAGAGCCTGCAGCCAGCAAATGACAAAAGGTGGGATTTGGGGGGCTCACATTGGTTCCAGTGGCTGGACCACATTCTCCACCACTATGCTCTGGAGTTTGTAGTGGGGAGTTGTTCTTTCTTTCTTTCTTTTTCTTTTTTAAGATTTTATTTATTTATTTGACAAAGAGAGAGAGAGAACACGAGCAGGGGTAGCCACAGAGGGAGAGGGAAAAGCAGCACCAACCCCCTTCTCCTCCTCCCCCCCCACTGATCAGGAAGGCTGACACAGGGCTCCATCCCAGGACCTGAGCTGATGGCAGACGCTTAACCGACTGAGCCCCCCAGGCACCCAAGCACCCCAAATGGTTCTTTCAATACCTATTTTTTGAGAACTGGGTCAGGCACTGGAGATTCAAGTGGTAAATCAAAACAAATATTGTGGAATGTCAGAGCTTCTCAAAGATGATTAGTATTAACTGAATGTCAGTATTGTAGGTAGCCCTTAATGATGGCCCCAGCCAGCCAGGCTTCCTGTTAACCAAGACCTTTTGGATTTCCCTCCCACACTGAATGTGGTTGGCCCTCTGAGACTCCACCAGTCCCAGGCCTGACACATAAAAAGGCCTGAAAGTTTCTATTTTGTGCGTCTTGGGGAGCCCTAACCCCCTATGTAAGGACTTCCTGCTCTGCTAGAAACAGCATATGGAGAATAGGCCCTGAGACTAGGTGGAGACAGAGGGGTCCAGCTGCTCCAGGGCCCCAGATGAAGCAGCTTTCCTGTCATCCCGGCACAGGGACCGGGTATACGAGGGAATCATCATGGAGGTTTTAGACCCACCTGCCATCTAACTGCAGCAGCATGAAAGACCTCAAGCAAGACCAGCAGAAGAACTGCCCGGCTGATCCTTGTCAACTATAGAATCAGGAAAGATAATGAAAGGTCTACTCAGCGAGGAGTCTACTTCTCCCTCTCCCTCTGTGCTCTCTCGTTGTCTCTCAAATAAACAAAATTTTTAAAAATAATAATAAAATAAAATTTCTGAATAATTCCTGATCATCAGCTGTCAGGAGCCCTCGTTCCTGTTGAATCTCCATGAAATCACATGATTGCCAAGATTTCTTCCTGTTTCCGTTGCTATACATCATGCCTAGTCTTCTAGTGAGAGCCCTGGATCGCTGCGCTGTCTGTGGTGGGCTACCTCTGAGTTCCGTTCTTAACACCAACAGCCCACGCAGTCCCACTCCGGCTCACCAAAGCTCACACTTCACTTCCTGTGAACTAACAGCTTTGCGGCATCACATTGAAAAAAGTCTTCTTGTAACTGTGTAAACCGAAGACATTTGTAGATGCCATTTGCAGCAGCTTGACAGTTGTGAATTAAGTGGAAAGGGAACAATAAGAGTAATCATTTTATTTTAATCAGAACGGTGGTTAGAAGCCACAGAGTCACCATCTGGTCAACTTAGGTCCTTGAGGTGACTCCTTGGCAAGAGGGAGGCGAGAATGACTGGAATGTATCCTAGAGAGCACGGAAAGGGGGGAAGTATGGAGAGCTGGAAAAGACAGATCTTCTAGGGAATTTCTCTTTAAAATGAAACAAAGACATGAAGCAGGAGCTTTGGGTGGGGGGTGGGGTGGGAAGAAGGGAGCCCTTTCAAGATTTGTTTGTAAAAGGCAGATCCTTAGGAGGGAGAGACACTTAGAGATGGGACTCAAATCCAGGGGAAGGGCTGCCCAGAGCTATGGAGTTTATCCACTGTCCTTGGAGAGAAGACAGGATTATGGGCAGAGACCCAGACAGATTGGGACATGGAAAGATAAGAAGTGGATGTTCTCTTTCGATCGCATCCTTCATCTCAGGCAAAAGGAAACAGGAACCAGATGACAGTGAGAAAGAAGACTTGGGGAAGTCCTCTGGGAGGGGGAGTGAAGTGGCCAGGGTCCGCGGACTAAGCCAAGTTCCTCAAGAAGTCTGGCTTCCTGAGTTCACATCCACACAGCCAGCATGCCTGTGTTTTCCCTCCAACTACATTCAGCTCCTCGGTGTGAGAGGGGAATGGCAGGGAAGGGAGTTGACTCCACATGGAGGCTTTGCCGGGTGAGTGCAATGAAGGGAAAGGGGGCAAGAGACTGTGTAATACACACACGAAAGTTATAATGATGGGCCATGCAGTCTTATGAGGAAGAAGAGTGAGCAGTGAGGGACAGAAAATGGGGGAAAATGGGATAAAAATGTAAAGTGAATAGATTAGAAATCTCCTATTGGGATTTCACAGATTACACAGGGAATATTAAGATTGTATCCTTCTTTGGCATGAGAGTATAATGTCAAAGAAATTCTTCTTCCCCTCCATCTCCCTCTCCCCCTCCTCCTTTTCTTCTTCTCCTCCTTCTGCTTCTCCTTCTTTTAGCAATTTCCTATAAGCTAAAAAGTGCTCTTCGAATAGACACTTTACTGATGAAAGACACGAATTGAAACCCTCTGATAAAAAAAGGCATAAATACCAGGACATAGAGTGTGAAAGAGACAGGAACACCCACAGCACAAGTGTGAAAAACCCCCAATTGGGTTATTTCTGAAATAAAAAAAGTATTTTAAAGAGGGAGGTATACATTCAAGCAAATAACACTGAGATTATATTAGGCCTATGGGTTTCTGCAATTTTCAGCAAAAGGGAAGTTTCACTCAGGCAGGAAGAGCCCCATGAAGTAGGTTCATTTCCATCTCCCCAGGGGCACAGCCTGAGTCACAGCTCGCTCCTAAGCTGGGTGCTTAGAAAAGCAAATTAACTATTTCAAGTCAGCAGGGAAATCACGCTTACAGCAATAGTAATTGTAAAAGTTTTGAAATTATGTAGCACTGACAAAAAGCCCTCTAAGGTGACTTTGCCATGACGCAGAATAGGGCCTAGTAGCCCGCAGAGCCCTGTGACATCAACAGCATCTTAAAGGATATTTGAGCAAAGCAGACCAAAGTGAGAATCCGGGTTTCCCCAGATATGACCTAATTTTACACATGGTAATGAGTGGCTTAGATAGGCTCATACGTAAGTTCTAAATCTGATCTAGGAGAACTTTGTTAATTTTCCTTTTTTATCTTTTATGACCATTTTCTGTGTTTTCCTCAGCTACATTCCCAGGAGAGCAGGAATTAGATCAAGGACATTTGTGAAAGGAACCGGCTGGTGTTCCAAAGTATGCATTGCATAATCATTACAATTGTGGCATCCCCAGGCCTGGCCATGTTACAAAAATCCCCCTTGGAGAGATTCCAGGTTCTGAAATCTCATCTTTGTCCGGATTCGATGGCCTTGAACCACTGGGTCCAAGACTTCTACTCCTCTCCCATGATATTAGCTGCCGCGCCAAGCCCAAGATACTTCTCACCTACGCCTGATGCATAGTAGGGATGGGCATTATTATATCTTCACTTGACAGAAAAGGAAACTGGGTTTAAGAAATTGAGTAAGTGACTGAGCTAAGATTCAGACTCGGACTTAGAAATCCAGATCCAACTGTTTAAAAACCTCTTGTTCCTTTGACCAAACCGGACCAGGCTCCCGACTTCCTTTTAAAAGCTGGTGGCGGGGCGCCTGGGTGGCTCCGTGGGTTAAGCCTCTGCCTTCAGCTCAGGTCATGATCCTGGTCCTGGGATCCAGCCGAGCCCCGCATCAGGCTCTCTGCTCAGCAGGGATCCTGCTTCCTCCCCTCTCTCTCTGCCTGCCTCTCTGCCTACTTGTGATCTCTCTGTGTCAAATAAATAAATAAAATCTTAAAAAAAAAAAAAAAAGCTGGTACCTCCCTGATTCCCTTACTTCTTTCATTTTAAAGCTTCCTGACCCCATGGGGCCAACTCTACATGCATAAAAGCTCCCTTCCCAGCATCCTATGGCCTTAAAGCATCTCAGGTGGGAACAAAGGCTTTCAGGGCCAGGAGATCAAAGGCAGCTTCCAGTCCTTACCCATTGCCAGTGGGGGTGACCCTGCTCTCTGGTAAAAGCCTCAGTTTCATTCAGGGGAAAAACTGAAAGATAACACTATTACCCAGGTACCTGGGTAGCTCCGTCAGTTGAGCACCTGGCTCTTGGTTTCGCCTCAGGGCATGATCTGGAGGTTGTGCGTTCGAGCCCCACATGGACCTCCAGGATCAGTGCGGTGTCCGCTTCAGATTCTTTCTCCCTCTAACCCCTCCACTGTCCCTCCCAGCTTGCACACTTTCTTTCTCTCAAATGAATAAATACAATCTTTTTTTTAAAAAAAGATCCACTATGGGGCGCCTGGGTGGCTCAGTCAGTTACGCGGCTGCCTTTGGCTCAGGTCATGATCCCAGGGTCCTGAAATCCAGCCCCGCATAGGGCTCCCAGCTCAGTGGGGAGTCTGCTTCTCCCTCTCCCTCTGCCTGCCTCTCTGCCTACTTGTGCTCTCTCTCTCCCTCACTCTGTCAAATAAATAAATAAAATCTTTAAAAAAAAAACAAAACCAAAAAACCCCCCAAAACAAACAAATAAAGAAAAAGACCCACTATTACCTTTTCCACAGGGTTATTGTACAAAAATAGCAAATGCAAAGGATTTCACAGTGCCTAAAAATGATTACTGTGTGTATTATATTTTTAAAAACCAGCTACATGGATTAGACTGTCTTACAGTTATCTCTTGACATCTGTCACTTTTATTTAACCTTTAATCCACTTTTGTCTCTCTAACTTGTTTAAAAGCCGTTAAAGCCTTGGATCATATTATATTTCTTTGTATCCTCTACACATAGCACGGAGCTTTGCACAGAGAAGGTTCTCCAAAGATATTTGTTGAGCTGATTTCATTTCATAAATTATTCTCTTTAAATAGCAACAGGAAGGACAAGATACACTGTGGATTTTAAGAATGTTTCTTTTTTTCCACTGAGTGGCTCTTTGTTTTGCTTTTTCCCCTCTGCGCCCCTCTTTTGAAATGCCACTTGGGGGCAGCATTGAGTCAGCTTGCACTTCGCCTTTCGGGAGCAGAAGAAAACAGAAAACTCCAAAGGTAGGAGCTGACAGATAGGAAGTGAATAATTCTCAAAATACGTCACTGGCTTTAAAAAGACTACGCACTTTGCTACAGAAATCTATTTAAAAGCAGCACACCCTTCTTCATGCCTCATGGGAGCTTTTGAGGATAAATGATTTGTTTTCCTTCTCACCCTGGGGGGCAAAGCAAACTGCAAGACGTTTAACCATTTTCTCACACAGCAAAACAGAGCCAGTGTGCCTGCCACACCATAAAGGAAGATGCACTTAGTATACATTTATGAAGTGGAAAAGGCACATCCACTGCTCCCATTAAATACTACCTTAGTAATTGCAATAATTAAATCAGTTCAATGAAACTGACATACAATGTTCCATCAGTCGGATTCTCGCCCTGCAACGCTAAAGAGAAAAAGTTAAGGGTAGTGGCACGAGTTAGCAGAGGTTTTTTAGCTAAACAGCCTTCTAAAACGCTCTATGCCTAGTGCAGGGTCGATCCAATCTCCCACAATTATATTTACGTCACTGCAAATACACGCTTAGAAGCTCTAACGATGCCCAGAACTTTTGCCCCTGGATAGTACAAGATCCTTACCAGACAAAACCAATGTGGTAATTGTTTGATAAAACAAAGATTTAGACATTTCAGATTTTTTTTTTAAGGGACAAAAAGAAAGCTCGTAGAGGAACACCTCTGCCCAGCAACTTGGCTCCATCTGTACTCCTCGCCAGAATCTGAGGAAAAGCCATATACTTTTATACCAATAAGGTTTCCACGAAAATCAAAGAGAAAAAGTGCAATAGGATACACCAGTTTCTCCACAGGCTCACAACCTAATTTCCATGATATCTATTCTGCGATTTATTACAGAGGCATTGATCCTTCATGTACTCATTCAACAAACACTCACAGAACATCAGGTATGTGTCCAGTACTAGGAATATAAGGATGAAAGGCAAATCGGTGTTTTAAAGAAGCTCATGGTCCGGCGGGGAGGGGTGGGGAGGGAGGGAAGGAACACACACATGCATGCGTGCACACGTGCGCGCGCATACACACCTGTAAATAATTGCAATCATATGGATTTCTTTTAGGCTTGGAATCTATGATTCTTCTCATAGCGAAACAAAATTACACTTCAGATGATAGTTCCAGAGAGCACAGACCTCATTTGATAGATGAGGAGAGTGAGCCCGGGGAATGTTAAAAGTTGTCAGTGGGTATTTGTGTCTTCCTGAAATGCCGATTTTGAAATCCTAACTCCAGAGGTGATGGTTTTAGGAGGTGGGACCTGTCAATGGAAAGAAAGCCAACTTAAAAGTGAGCTAGTAAATACCTTACTCGTTGTTTTACCACGGACTATATAGCCTGGGAGATGGTCTCTCAGATTGTTCTAGAGAACTGCTCCAAAGCTTGTTAGTTAAGGGGAATTACATATATATACAAAGGGGGGAAAGGGATACACCTGCTGGCAAGCAGCTCTCCAATTACTTGCCCATGACAAGGTATAATTTGTTAAGGTTGTAAATATTCAGGTTTGCTGATGTCCACACAGACACAAGAAAGACCCTCAGGTCACCTTAATACATTATGTTTCTATATCTGATCAAAAACACTGCATGCATACCTCAGCTTACTTGGTCTTCCATTTCTCCTTGTTTTTTATTTTTCCTTGCGGTCACTTGAGATGGTCACAGAAGGCTGACATCAGCTGCCTATATTATGCAGTACGGTTTGAGGGCACAGGGCTTGGGAAAAGGATTAGGTCATGAAGCTGGAGCCCTCGGGAAAGGGACCCAGGAGAGCCTGTTCTCTTTCTCTGTCAGGTGAGTACCTGGTAAGAGGGCAGCCGTCCGCAAATCAGCAGAACATTCTCAGCAGAACCAAATCTACCGGCATCTAGACCGAGGACTTCCCAGACTCCAGAACAGCCAGAAATAAGTGTTTGTTATTCAAGCCACCCCAGTCTGTGGTAATTTGTTATAGCAATCCACCCAAAATAAGACAATGGGGACTTACTAGAAATCCATTTTTGTGTTTCTATGACTTTACGGATGTAAAAAAGGATTTCAAGTCATGTAGAAAAAGGAAAGAATTGACACTAAGATACTCATTCTGATGAAAATTATGCAACTAGGATGCCCAACCTGTCAGTGGGAAAGCCACAGTCCCCAAAGCTGGGTTGAGGTATTTATCCAAAAAAGGAAAATAACCTTTATATATTTCCTTTCCTGACTCCTCCCATGTTCCTAACTGCTTTGGGGTAGTTTATTCCTTACCGTGTCATCTAGCTGGGGACATACTGGCCTGTTTTCAGTCCCTTTCCTTCAGTGTCCCTTTACTATGGGCCGTTTTTGAGTGTCCTGGTATCATGTGTAGTAGTAATCCCAAACAGGCTAATTTCTCCCTAATGGGAGCCAACCATAAATGCGCTGTGATCAAAACTATGTAACAACCAAAACTATGTAACGACTCACATTTGGTTTCTGTTATTTTTTTTTAAGACTTTATTTATTTATTTGGGAGAGAGACGAAGAGCACAAGCAGGGGGAGGGGCAGAAGGAGAGGGACAAGCAGACTCCCTCTGAGTGGGGAGTGTGACTCCACTTGGGATGGATCCTAGGACCCTGAAATCATGATCCGAGCCGAAGTCAAAGGCTTAACCCACTGAGCCACCCAGTCATCCCTGGTTTCCAGTATAACGTTATAAAAATCTACCTTTATATTACATCTCTAAACAGATATGCCTGTTTTTTTCACTGTCCTTGTATTTTTCACTCTACTTTTGGAAATTAGATTATAAAGTGTGTGTGTTGTCAAAATACGTGTTAATATATTTTTTAAAGATTTTATTTATTTATTTGACAGAGAGATCACAAGTAGGCAGAGAGGCAGGCAGAGAGAGGGGGGAGGAAGCAGGCTCCCCGCTGAGCAGAGAGCCCGATGCTGGGCTCGATCCCAGGGTCCTGGGGCAGAGGTTTTAACCCACTGAGCCACCCAGGCGCCCCACATGTTAATATATTTTATCACAATGTGGGGCCTCAAGCTTTTAACCCTCAATAGCATACATTAACAAAGCTACCTATTCTGATGGAACGCAGGAAGGGGTGGCTTTTCTCTTCCCGCCATGTGTGGACGCTCCCCCACTTGACAGCTAAACCAGAGAACACCCAGGGTTGTAGAGACTATTCTACACACTTCAGCTTGTAAGTGGACACTTCAGGTACGAGACCAGAAAACCTGAAAGAAGGGAGGGAGATTTTATGGAAGAAATCCTCTCTTCCACCCAACGCCCTCCAATTGTGGGGACAGGAGACAGGAGGCAAAGTGCTCAACCAGTTGAAGAAACTAGTGAGAGAGATAGCGTCTCTTCAGCTCCTTCTCTGAGAGTTGGCATCTTACACAGATGTCGGTGAGGGAATTGGGGGGCAATGTTGTGTCCACTGACAACTTTAAGTTTCCCACAGGCTCCAAGGTGAGGTCAGGGCAGAGCCTCAGGTAGAACGATCACCGTCTATAATGGATAACACGTGACTAGGGACAGTCCCTCTGCACTGACACAAAAAGTTCTCCTGGACCCAGATGTCTCCCTCTCTCCACCCTCTGTGAACAGGTGTGATAGGAGCAGGACTTTCACCTGTGTGTGAGAATTTGTACAATTAAACCATGGATGGGAACGTAGAACAGTGAATGAAATAAGATGTAGAGAGGGAGGGACAGAAAAATACTGGATTCAATAGAAGAAACATCTCAGAGTTGACTAGATTACATTTCCTGATGAGAACAGAATTGGACACTGAGAACCAAAAATCAAACTGAGACATAGAGATTTTTTTTTAAAGCAGTATTTCCAGATACTTGGAATCTTGTCAATGGTCATGACCATAAAAATGTATGTCTAGCATGCAAATACTCCATTATAAATATAAATTAGTTATTTAACACTGTGTCATCCCCAAAACTTGCCCCCACTATCCTATAGCCTCCTATGAATGTGGCCGATTGAATCTTCAATCTGTTTTTATCACTTAAAGTCCAGAGGTGTTGGTCTGTTTACACAGACTTAATTGTTCTGTTAATATAACCTCTGATTTTTTACAGCAGATGCCTGTTTGTCCTGAGTCTAAAAGTAGAAAAGAAGCATTTACCGAAATATATTCATCTTTAGCTGAGAGGTTAACAAGGCATTTTATATTATTTTTATTAGCAAATATGCATTTAAATTCCTTACCCATTAGGAATTCTCAGATGTCCATACAGATTGTCTTCTGAAGTAGATAAAAGCTCCCAGGGAGGAGGTTGGATGCAAGTTGGTAAGCCTAAGTGATACTAGGGAGTCTGATGGGTCCTGCTGGTTCCAGAAGGTTCTGGATGCACATGTCTCCTTTAAGAGGTCTTGTACTTCCTGAGTTCCAAAGAGAAGGGAGAGGAGAGCGATAGCAGGGTGGGGATAAAATTAAAGGGGGGAAATTCCATTTGCTACATCAATGGTGGTTTTTTTAAAAAAACAAATCCAATGGGATCATCAAAGTAGACCTGTCTGCTTCAATATTCCTGCTCCTTTCGGCAAGGGTGGGACGATACACCCAGATGAAGCTAAATAATCCCCAAGTAGCTTCTTAGGGAAGAGTCATGAGACAAGAAAGGTCCAAGACTATTTGTTTTTCGGATCTTCTGATACACCCCCCAAATTTGCCACATCAATCATATGCCTAAATCTGAAATATTTGCTACTTATAAATAATTTAAGACAACGTTAAAAATATTTCTGGTTTGAAAATCTTTGTCCTGCTTGTCTATAGCCTATAGAATATCTATATTCTACAGATATTCTATTTTAGGGTTCAAGCATTCAAAATTGTATGGCCACTCCATCCACCCTAAAACGCATGCCCAACTCGCCTTTCTGTTTGAGTTTCACCTGTCCTTTGATGCCTAAATACAACATCCTCGCTGTTTTTGTTTTTGTTTTTAAAATTTATATTCCAAAAGCTCTGCCCCCAGCCCTACCATTTCGGTATCCATTTACTTACATCCCAACTAAATCATAATTATTACCAACCAACCCCCTTCGCTCCCCTTTCTTTTATAAAGGGTGAAGCCAACGACAGTCAGGAATGACAGATCCTCCCCCTAAAATAGGACAAAATTCCAACTCTCCGGTCCCATCTTCTCCCCCCATCCCCGACACCCCACCTCCCCAGGAGGAACGTCACCGTGGGCTTGGAAAGAGCATCACGCACTGTGGGAACACCGCTCCCTCCCCTCCGCAGACCTCCCCACTGTGCCTCTCAAAGTGCTGTCTGTAACCAGTTGTTCCTGCTGAATAACAATGCGAGCTGCAGGGCCTTTTCCGCCTGCCTGCAAATAGATTAGGCTACGTGCTTTTCTGTGCACCGCGACAGCACCCGCGAGCCCCCAGGAGCCCATTATCAGCCGCCAACAGATGGAGCCTATCAGCGCGCTGTCAGTCATCCGCACCTGTGGATTGCGCGCCCCGGCCAAAAAATTAATTGCTTAGAAATATATAATCGGTAGGCTTAGATCAGAAAGGATTAAGAAAAAAAAAAAAGTAGTTCAGCAACAGAAGGAGGAAAAACCATACTCCGGTAGGGAACCTTATCAATGTCCGCATATCTAGATGTGGGACGCATTCAGCATTTGATTTGGTTTTCAAGCACCAGAGGAAGAGCGGGATTAGAACCAAAATGTCTGAAAAGTTAAAAAAAAAAAAAAAAAGGCAACTTGAAAGAAGGCATAATGCCCATTGCTTCAAATTGGGTCATCCGCATGCATTCTGAAGAAAACAACACCTCCCCACACCCCCAATTTCTCATCGTCTATTTTTGTATTTTGCTTGTGAATTTCACATTTAACCTGCTGGTTTCTTCGTTCTTCTTATTTCTCCTTTGCCATGTTTTTCAGTGTTTCATATTTTACTGCTTCTAAGATTTCAGTCTCAGCAGGGAGATGTTTTCTGTTTTCTTTTGTTTTCCACAAAGGTTTCATGGGCCTATTTTTATAACTCATATTTTTCTAGCTTCCCTTATAGAGCTTTTTTAATAGAAAAAAAGTAGTCTTGATTCCATTCCAAAAATCTCCCTCACTCTGTGGCCTTTGGTTCTTTATCTTTTTTGATCTCAGTTACCTGTAAAATGAAGCTTGATTGCAAAGATCCTTTGCAGCTCTGAAATCTAGTAGGACTCCATAAAATCTGTCTCATCCGGCATTTAGAAACAGCTTAGACAAAATATGGGGAATGGAAATAAGGGATATGGGGGCAGGGGAAACAACCCTAGGAGGAGTGCAGGTTACATTGCCCAACCCAAACTCTTCTTCGAAAATCTCTCCAATGACTGGGGGGAGGGAGTCGGGAAAGGTGGTTGGGGTAATGGACATTGGGGAGGGTATGTGCTATGGTTAGTGCTGTGAAGTGTGTAAACCTGGCGGCGATTCACAGACATGTACCCCTGGGGATAAAAATTTGTTTATAAAAAATAAAAATTAAAAAAAAAAAAAAAAAGAAAATCTCTCCAATGAAAAAACGGATCATTATTACCGGGGTCATAGTGAGGAAGTATGGTTCAGTAATTATGGTGCAGTAGTTGGCGTTATCTTTTTTTTTTTTTAAGATTTTATTTATTTATTTGACAGAGAGAGATCACAAGTAGGCAGAGAGGCAGGCAGAGAGGGGGAAGCAGGCTCCCCACAGAGCAGAGAGCCTGATGCGGGGCTGGATCCCAGGACTCTGGGATCATGACCTAAGCTGAAGGCAGAGGCTTTAACCCGCTGAGCCACCCAAGCGCCCCCGGCGTTATCTTAATTGAAAAATACAGTTCTACCTGTCGACATTTTGCCTTATTTTAGTTTTAAAACAAAAAAAATAAAACAAACGTTGTTTTTGATCCCAGTACAGCAAAGCCCTGTATAGTCCACATTTTGAATTGAATTTTTTTTTTTTTTTACTCTGCGAATAGACTTTTAGGGGCAATTAAATTCAATTAACAATAAATTAATTCGATAAACTTTTTTCATTTATCATGTGTCCACTTCTAGCATATGTGGGAAATAAAATATAGTGCCTTTCCTCAAGGAATTTGAAATCTAGAAATCTGAATAAAAACATAAGGCACAAATAAAAATGATAAAAATAATACTAGCCATCACTTCTTGAGCATTTATGATGTGTATTTAGTCACTTAACATATGTCCACTGCCACTAGTCTTGACAATGCTGCAAAATGTCATCGTTATCCTGGGTTTTCTTTTTAAGACTCCACTTTTTAGAGCAGTTTTAGATTCACAACAAAACTAAAAGAAGGTACAGAGATTTCCCATATGACCCCTACCCCCTTCACATACACAGCGTCTTCTATTACACCTCTTATCAGAGCACTACATTTGTTACAATCGATCGATCTACATGGACACATCATCATCATCACAGGCACCCAAGTCCATCGTTTACGTAAGGGTTTACTCTTAGTGTTGTACATTCTATAGGTTTGGACAAATCTATAATGACATGTATCCATCATTAGAGTATGGTATAGACTAGTGTTATTGCCCTAAATATTGTCTTCTACTATTCTTCTAAATATTGTCACCTACTCATCCCTTCCCCATCCCTGCCATCACTGGTCTTTTTTAAATATCTTTATAGTTTTGCATTTTCTAGAATGGCATATATTTAGAATCATACAGTGTGTAACCTTTTCAGAGTACGCACTTAATAATATGTAGTTAAGTCTCCTCCTGTCTTTTCTTTCTTTTTTTTTTTTAATTTATTTGACAGAGAGAGATCACAAGTAGGCCGAGAGGCAGGCAGAGAGAGGGGGAGAAGCAGGCTCCCTGCTGAGCAGAGAGCCCGATGTGGGGCTCGATCCCAGGATCCTGAGATCATGACCCGAGCCAAAGGCAGAGGCTTAATCCACTGAGCCACCCAGGTGCCCCTCCTCCTGTCTTTTCATGGCTTGTTAGCTCATTTCTTCTTAGCACGGAGCAATATTTCATTTTCTGGATTCCATTGGTCGTAGTTTATTAATCCAGTCACCAACTGAGGAACATCTTGGTTGCTTCCAAGTTTTGTCAATTATGAATAAGGCTGCTATAAATATTAATGGGCAGGTTTTTGTGTAGACTTATGTCTTATGTCTTATGTTTGACTCCTGGGGGTAAAAACCAAGGACAGCGATTGCTGAGTCATATAAGAAGAATATGTTTAGTTTTGTTAAGAGACTACCAAACAGTTGTCCAAAGTAGCTGTACAATTTTGCATTCCTACCAGCAGTGAGTGAGCTTTCCTGTTGCTCCACATCCTTGCTAGCATTGGATGTTGTCAGTATTCTGGATTTTGGCCATTCTAAGAGGTGTGTCCTAGTATCTCATTATTGCTCTCATGTGCATTTCCCTGATGACATGGTGTAGAGAATCTTTCCATAGGCTTATTTGCATTCTGTATATAGTCTTTGGTGAGGTGTCTATGACAGTGTTTGGCCCATTTTTTAATCGGGTTGTTCGTTTTTTTATGGTTTAGTTTTAAGCATTCCTTGTATATTTTGTCTAACAGTCCTTCATCACATGTATCTTTTG
The DNA here is from genome assembly GCA_004024625.1 of Mellivora capensis. Classification (NCBI taxonomy): domain Eukaryota; kingdom Metazoa; phylum Chordata; class Mammalia; order Carnivora; family Mustelidae; genus Mellivora; species Mellivora capensis. Next base: position 23,303 of record PISX010016280.1, read on the forward strand.
CAATTTTTTTTCCCCAGTATGTGGCTTGTCTTCTTAATTTTCTCAACATTGTCTTTTGCAGAGCACAAGTTTTTTAATTTTAATGAACTTCAGCTTATCAATCATTTCTTTTAATGGATTGTGCCTTTGGAATTATATCTAGTCACTAACTTACCCAGGGTCATTGAAGGGTTTTCCCATGTTACCTTCTATGAATTGTATAGTTTTGCAATTTATATTTATGACTGTGATCATTTTGAGTTAATTTTTGTGAAGGGTTTAAGGTCTGTATCTAGATTCATTTTTTCACATGTGGTTATCCACTTGTTCCTGCACCATTTATTGAAGAGACTGTCTTTGCCCCATGGTATTGTCTTTCCTCCTTCGTCAAAGATCAGTTGACTTTACTTATTTGGCTCCATTTCTGGGCTCTCTATTCTGTTCCATTTGTCTGCTTATTTATTCTTCATCACTACCACATGGTCTTGAGTATGGTAGCTTTTTTTATTTTTTTAAGATTTTATTTATTTATTTGTCAGAGAGAAAGAGAGAGAGAGAGAGAGTACAAGCACAGAAGCAGCAGGCAGGGGAAGAAGCAGGCTCCCCACTGATCAAGGAGCCTGATGTGGGACTCGATCCAAGGACCCTGGGATCATGACCTGAGCCAAAGGAGATGCTTAACCCACTGAGCCACCCAGGCATGCTGAGTACCGTAGCTTTATAGTAATTCTAGAAGTTGGGTAGTGTCAGCCCTCCAGCTTTGTTCTTTTCCTTCATTATTGTGTTGGCTGTACTAGGTCTGTTGTCTTTCCATAGAAACTTTTGATTTTGTTTCAAATACCTGCAAAATAACTTGCTGGGATTTTTTACTAGGACCGAATGCATAGAGCAAGTTGGGAAGAACAACTTATTTTGTTCATTATTGAGTTTTCTTATCCAGGATCATGGACTATTCTCTGCATTTATTTGGTTCTTCTTTTTATTTTATTCAATAAAGTTTTATAGTTTTCCTCATAGAGATCTTGTACATATTTTGTTAAATTTATTCCTAAATATTTTATTTGGGGGGAGCTAATATAAATGGTAGTGTTATTTCAAATTCCACTTGTTAATTGTTAATAGATAGGAAAGCAGCTGAATTTTGTATATTATATCATGCAGCTTTGCTATAATCACCTATTAGTTCCAGGAGATCCTTTTTCTTTTAGTTTTTCTTTTTCTTTTCTTTTCTTTTTTTTTTCTGATTTTCTACATGGCCAATCATGTCATCTGTGAACAAAAACAGTTTTATTTCTTCCTTCCCAATCTTTTATTTCCTCCTCTTGTCTTATTGCATTAGCTAGGACATCGAATAAGATGTTGAAAAGCAGTGGTAAGAGGGGACATCCTTGCCTTGTTCCCACCTTAGTGGGAAAGTTTCTCATTTCTCACCATTAAATGTAATGTTCGCTGTTGGTTTTTTGTAGATATTCTTTATCCCATTAAGAAAGTTCTCCTCTATTTCTAGTTCATGAAAGTTTTTATCATGAATGGCTTTTGGATTTTCTGAATTGCTTTTTCTGTATCTGTTGCTATGGTCATGAGATTTTTTTTCCTTTCCAGCCTGATGGGATGGATTACCTTAGTTGATTTTTAAATGTTGAACCAGCCTTGTCTACCAAGGATAAATTCTACTCAGTCACAGTGTATATTTATTTTTATACATTATTGGATTTTATTTTCTTGAGGATTTTTGCATCTATGTTAGTGAGAGATATGTCTGTACATTGCTTTTTCTTGTTATGTCTTTGTCTCATTTTGGTATTAGGATAATGCTGGCCTCACTAATGAATTGGAAAATATTCCCTCTTTGTCCATGCTCTGAGAGAGATTGTAGACAGCTAGTATAATTTTTCCCTTAAGTGTTTGGTAGAAATCACCAGTGAACCATCTGGACCTGATTCTTTGTGTTTTGGAAGGTTATTAGTTATTGACTTAGTTTCTTCAATAGTTATAGCTCTGCTTAGATGTCTAATTCTTCTTGTGTGAGTCTTGGCAAATTACATCTTTCAAGAAATTGGTCCATGTCCTCTAGGATATTAAATTTGTGGGTATAGCATTTAGAATTATTCACAGTATTCCTTCAATGTCCATAGAATCTGTAGTGATGTCCCCTCTCTCATTTCTGATATTAGCAATCAGTATCCCGTGTTTGCAAATGAAAAACATTGAGTCCAGTAAGATTCAGTGCCTTGTGCAGAGACAAACCACCTGCAAGTGTGGAAGCTGTACTCTGAGTTCAAATGTCTTCATAAACCACACCCTGCTCATAATACCAGGTAGCATATTATTTCACAAGAGTGATACAATATGGGTTTAGAAGTGGGATACAGATCAGTGCTGAGAACACACTAAGAAAGAATACAGCTGATTTTAAGAAGGAATGTTAGCTGAGTTTTACTTCTAAGCATACCTGAGATGAGCCAGATCCCTTGGCCATCACTCTTACTGCACACTGTACTTCAGCTTTTCTGCTGCTCATTACACTTCTAATGATGTTATATTATACATTTTGGCCATACTACAAATTCCTTTCCCACTAAAGTGTAAGTCTTGCAAGCATAGAAATCACTAACATGCTAGTAAATGTTAAACAACCAGCCCTCAGAGTTGGCCCATCTCTGTGGTCAAATACTCACAAGCTTTACCGACGTGCTGGCTACCAGCTTGTGAGGTTCTTACAAATGCAACAGACCAGCCATAGCACATCCCTGATGGGAACCAGCCATATTGCTTATTGGTATATCCCCAGTGCTGGCCCTTGGTGGGCTGTTGACATTTCTGTTGAATGAACGGGATTCCTTCCAAGCTGAAATTTCTAAAAGCCATATTTCTCTTGTGATCATGTGTTTGGTTAGGAGATCACAATCCCTATCAGCCCTGTGCTAACAGTCTGGACCTGGGGGAAGCTATGATGACTTTCCAGGAGTTGTAACCACAACATTACAAGCACATTCATGCAACAGTTGCCGAAACACTCACCAGTGTGATGGGCCTATTACAGGACTCGGGTTAGTCTGTGCACCCGACACGCCGCAAGCTTATGTCTGAGACACCAATTTTGAGGCAAAGGAAGCTTTATTATTGGAAGAGCAGCCCAATGAGAAAGCATTCCAAAATGCTTTCCAAAACTGCCTTTTTTTGTTAAGCCCAGGGACAGCTTATATATGTTTAGAGAAGAAGGTGATTAGATGAGAAGAGAGTAAGGGGTTTCTTGAAACCTTGAGGTGGGGGGCTTGAAACAATCTGGAGGTATGCATTCTTCCAGAAAATGAGGTGGCATTTGGGACCTGGTACAATCAGGTACATCAGATAACTTCAAGACAAATGTTACTATCCAGTCCCCCATTAGGTTTCTCCAATCAGTGGGTAAACAGGGAATAGGGGTGAAAAAGGCAACGTTAATGATTGACTGAGCATGAGGTTAAGAGGTGCATAAAACGTAATTAAGTAGGGAACAAAACAGAACATGGAGCTAAGTTAATAACGCAACTAATCTAACCACAGTTCTGCTTTATGCTTTCAAAACAAATCTAGGAACCAAGCATCCAGCCTCAGACCCCTTAGGTCTGGTTGGATGGGAGGGGATGAGAAAAGCATAGCTACTATCTATGATCTTCAGGAAAAAACTCATGTGCTGGATTTATGAGGGTTTAGTCACAGCCACTGTAAATGGTGATATTTAGACTCACTACTCTTAAAGTTCCTAAGTCTGGCCAGCGCGGTGCCGAAGAATTTAGCTGGTGCCTTTGTTGGAGACATTGTCATTCTTGCTCAATCTTCAAAATGCACTGGATTAGAAACAACGATATAAAGCACCCAAGAAAGGCCTTACTCTTCAAGCATTGTACCCTATTGATTTTAACAGCGGCTATTGCTGTCCTTGTTATCACCAGAGGCATATGTAAACATCTCCTCCATGGAATTATGAGGCCCTGGAGAAGAAACTCTGGGAAGATTCTTCTGTGTGCTCCTTTATGTCTTTCCCACATGGTTTCCTCAAGAAGCCCTCAAATTAAGTACACCTTCCTATAGTGACTTAACTATGTTAATCTTATTAAGGCATATGGCTTCACAGGGCCCAGGAAATGGCTAACAAAACCTACATTTTGGAATCTGTTTTAAATGCATTTCACTATTTGTACCTCTAGGCTTCTAGATAAAAAGAGAGACCAAGGCTTATATTCAGGGCTTACTCTCAAAATTCTCCGCTACTCCTTTTCTCCCTCATTTCATAAGTCACATTTCTCCCCATTGTTATTAAGAGCTTGGACTGGGGTGCCTAGGTGGCTCAGACGGTTGGGCATCTGGCCCTTGGTTTCGGAGGCTCAGCTTGCGATCTCAGGGTCCTGGGATCCATTCCTGTTCCTCATGTCTACTTGTCCCTCTCTCTTCCCTTGTCCTCCTCTCTCTCTCTCTGTCTCTCAAATACAGAAATAAAATCTTAAAAAAAAAAAAAGAAAAAGTAAAAGAAAAAAGAACATGGACTATAGAGCCAAACTATCGTGGTTAAAATCCTACATCTGAAAAAAAAAAAAAAATCCTGCATCTGCCTTGGTCTACCTAACATGAATTCTCTATGCTTCAGTTCCCTTATCTGTGAAGTGTGGGAAATAATTGCACCCTCCTCATTGGGCTACTGTGAAGATTTTAATGTCATGATGTGTGTAAAGTACTAACAGAGTGAATATGCTTAGTAAATGCTAGCTATTTCTATATGCATTTTATTCCTATATCTGCCTTCCCCCTTAAAATATTTCTAGTTTTGTTTTTTTTTTGAGATGTGCTTGATTTACTAGCTGGAACTTTTGTGTGTATTTATGATTTCTCACAGGAGGCTATAAAAAATCCTATTTAAGCATCATTTGGTATCTGTGAAAAGCCTGTGGCTTTTTGCTGGAAAAAGTCACTATGCTTCTATAAAACAGATCAGAATTCTGATGGCACAGGTGATCTTTAAGTTCGTTAGAATTAACTCTAAAGGGTGTTTTATAATGCCCAAAGTGAAAATGACCTATCAAAGTAGATAAAAATACATTGTACAGAAAGATGGCATTTTTAGAGAACATGTTATTTACCATACCTGTCACCCAGGCTCATTCACTATGGTGGTGGGGACATCCCATGACTACATACATAAATGAAACAGATCAAATGAGACATTTCTCGCTGCAAACCAGTGTGTTGTCGTGCAATGAGAGTGGCCCAGAAGTGTGAAGGTCAGAACTCTCGTGTTGATTGCTATTAAGTCGTGGTGTGATCTCGTACAAGGCTCTTCACCTCTGCAGAGTGTGTTTTTTCATCTATAGGAGATGATGATTGGGAGAGACAGTTTGTGAAGCCTTTCCAGCTCTATGATGCTGTAGTTTATTTCTATTCAGCAATGTCAGCCTTAGGATTATCTGGATTTAATGAAACTGGGAAGGCAGGACAACCTGATCTTAGATTAGATGATGATGTGCTCAAGGTTTATTTCTCTCTCTCTCCTTTCTTGAACTCACTCATTTGATGGATGCAAAGGCCTTCCTTGGACAGTTTTCATGAATTCAAGATCAGCTAAATTAGAACAAATAAGTATATGATGAGTGAACATTTTTTCATGACCTAATTCAAATTGATCATTTCAAAGCCTGTTGAGGGGATGTCTCCCTATTTCAGCTTCGTTAGGAAATAATGTTTACTGTCTTTCAGATTAGGAAAATATTTTAAGTAGCATTTACTGTCTCTGATCACAAAAGTAACAATTGATGCATAAGTTCCATGCCATACACAGTTTTGTGACCTGACCTTTTCATCTAAAATTATACAGGTAGTATTTTCTAACACCCGTATTAATAAAAGTAGTTTCTTAATGGTGGCATAGTGTTGCATTACATACATTTATCATAATTTGTTTAATTAACCTTCCATTGTTAAATACTTAAGCTATTTCTGGTTTTCTCTCATAAATAAAACTATGGTATACATCATTGTATATAAATTATAGTACACATCTATGATTATTTCCTTAGAACAATTTAATTTCAGTGGAATCACCAGATAAGGGATAGTTCTTTTTTTCCCTCCAGCAGTCGCTGGGAGGACCTATTTTATTGCATGATCCCCAAGGCTCCAAATTATCTTTGATGAAACATCTGTCAACTTGATAAAAGAAAAATGAAAATTTGCATGTCTACAATTACTAATGTAGTAATTCTTATCATTTTTTTTTCTTGATATGTGAGTTATATACATGGGTCCTTTTGTGTTTCCAAGGAACCTACTGAAAGGGTCTTGAAGAACCTATGAGTTGCCACATGTGATCACTATGTGAGTGGTACCTTCTAGCTCCATGAAGAAGTTCCAATTGTGAGAAACCCCTTCAGCAAACCTCTTATGTCACCGCCCTGGAAAAGGTAGGACAATAAGAAAACATATCAGAGGGCAGCTGATAGATGGGACTTTGGGTTGAATGTCTGCATCCTCCCAAAATAAATATGTTGAAACCTAATCCCCAGTGCGGTGATTCTTGGAGGTGGGGCCTTTGGGACATGATGAGGTCATGAGGGTGAAGCCTTTATGAATAGGATTCCTGCCCTCACAACAGAGACTCCAAAAAGGTCCCTTGCCCCTTCCATCATGCGAGGTTATAGTGGAAAGACCACTGGCTATGAAACAGGAAGGGGGCCCTCACCAGACACTGAATCGGCCAGCGCCTTGATCATGGACCGCCAGTCTTCAACTGTGAAAGATCAATTTCTAAGACAGATTGACTGGAGGAAAAAAAAACCACAAAGTTTTATTATGTGCACACGGAGGCCCAAAAATGAGAGTGAGACCTAGAGAAATGGCCAAGGCGGACAGTTTTCATACATTTTAGACAAAGAGCCAATAAATCTGCGACGGATTTACAGTATAAGGAAAACAAGTGTTTGGGAGTTTCAGTTAAGGAATTCGTAGCAGAATTTGGTCTGATGTAGTAGATTAGGAAAAAGTAATAAGGTCAGAGGTCCCCACCTCCCCTATGGGGGGCATCCCCGTTCTCTGTTCGAGTCACCGTACTCACCTCGCTCTCGAAATGTGCTTCCTTCCCTCCCCCTTTCCGATCACCTCCAGTCCTGCTGCTCTCACTGGCGATCCCTGGGCAAGAGGAGAAAAGAACCAGAGGACAGGTGACGGGGTCCATGAAAGAGGCGCCAGGTAGGTCAGGTCTTACCAAGATTTTTCTCCATTTCATTTTGGGTAACTGTTAGTATAAATGCTTTGACTCACGAGATGACATTGTTTTTTATTTTTCTTACTTTGTGCTTCTGTGTTGAACTGAGGGCACAGCCCCCCTAAGATGGGCCGCTTTGGCATGAAGATGATTTTGAATGAAAAAGCAATAAAGGGGCACCTGGGTGGCTCAGTCGTTAAGCGTCTGCCTTGGGCTCAGGTCAAGATCCCAGGATCCTGGGATGGAGCCCCGCATCGGGCTCCCTGCTTGACGGGAAGCCTGCTTCTCCCTCTCCCACTCCCGAGGCCAGTGTTCCTGCTTCGTTCTCTCTCTGTCAAATAAATTAATAAAATCTTAAAAAAAAAAAGAAAAAGAGAAAGAAAAAAGCAATCAAAACCCAGCAGATTCAGGAGATGATCTTTACCTCCCCCAGTAGTGCCTAAAAGAATCGAGACAGAGCACCTGCTCCAGTAGGGAGCTAGCACCAGAGAGAACCGCGTCATATTATTACAAACGAGGTGCGGTAGACAGGGAGAAACCTAGCAACACCTGTTTGCTAGGTTCCTTCAAGTCCTTCTGAGGACCCAGCAAACACGTGTTTACCAAACAATGACTATTTTTCATCTTCCTGTGCCTTGCATTCCCTCCCTTTTGAAGTCTCAGACCTCTATCCCCTTCTCCTCATTTCAGGAGGTCCCCTCTACTTCATTTTGCTTGACTCACCTAGGAATTTCCCCATCTGTGTGGATTCCTGGTACATACAACATCACATTTGATTTTCTCCAGTTTGCCTGTCTCCTGTCATTTTGATTCTTAGCCCAGCTAGGACCTAAAAGGGGACAGGAAATTCTTGCTTCCCGACAGACGCATTCCTGATATTATATTGCGAACAAAGCCATTGTGGATTTGGGGGGTCTGGGCAAATCATCTGCCTAATAAAGGGTAATGACATTGACCTGTAAGAGAGTGGCCAATGAGCACCAATGCCGTAACAGAGAATCGGATGTTTTCAGAATCAACTCTCAATCAGTTCCCACTGCCATTTGTTACATAATGGATAAAACCATCGGGTTAATGAAGCGAGCGGGCGTCCTGTGTGCGTGGCTAACGGTAAGGAGTATGCCAGCTTATGGAACGTGCTCACTTGACGGCCATCTGTCCTTTGATGCATTTCATCTTAAAGGAAGATTTATCCCAATTAAACAACTTGAACTACCAATAAAAGTTACGCTAGTATATTCCCACATGCTCTGTCGAACTTCTGTGTGTCATCTTTAAGGTCTGTTTCAATGGCCCGGATTGGGTTAATTTGAACAAGCCACTGCTCCGTCTCTCTGTTCCAGCCTCTGATCTTTTCGTGAGCACTTGTCGGCTGAACCTCAGGCTTCCTTCTCTCTGGTGATAACACCAGTGATAGCAATGTAACTCCAGGAACCCCTGGATATTCACCACCTGTTTGGTTCTTTTCCATTCGGTTTCACATCAAGTCTTGGCGCCCCGTGTTGTGAGGCCGTGTCTACCCCAGAATAGATCCTGACAAACAGTCCGTGAAAGACAGACGGCAGCTGGCTGACTGGGAAGGGAGCTCTGTCTCTCTGCCAACTGCCACACCAGCCCGGCAGTGGGTATTCAGTAAGTGCCTACTCAATGCACGGAATCCGAAACATTTAAAATGTTGCCTGTACGATTGGCCTAGGACTCTGCACCAGGCAGCACATGGCTGGGGGAGCCGCCTGTCCCTCTGTTCTCTGGAGGTGGCCTCAGGCGACCAGTGGCAATTAGGGTTGTTCTTTCTCCCGGTCCTCAACTCATGACAAGGAAGCCATTGTTAACGAGCGTTCATCTCCAATCTGTGGATTCGATTCTAAAGTCTTGTAAACCTGAACCATGTGAATTCACATGGGGTTTGTACAACAAGACATTAGCTGAGAGGCACCTGGGGGGCTCAGTCAGTTAAGCACCTGCCTTTGGCTCAGGTCATGATCCTGTGGTCCTGGGATCAAGCCCTGCTCGGGCTCCCCGCTCATCATCGGGGAGTCTGCTTCTCCCTCTCCCCTGCTTGTGCTCTCTCAAAATAAATAAACAAACTTTTTTTTTTTTTTAAATTAGAAAAAGAGAAATGCCTCTTTTCATTTTTTTAAAAGGCAAGGCTGCTTCTTTTCCTCCAGGGATTTCTGCTAGCGCACGGTGGGCAGGGCACCCTGTCAAGAAGAAAACCACAGGCCCAGAATGGCAATGTTGTCACTGAGGTTACAGCCCCAAGTCAGTAACCCGAGACGGAACACCTAAGGTGACTGCAGTTTCAACCCCCCAGACATGCGATCTATCACCAGGCAAATGGCGATTTCCTAGTCAGCACCAGGGAGTTTACCGGTGGACCCCTTCCCTCCTCCTCCTAGGGCGACCTGGCCTAAAACAACAGATTCTTTGCTCATCATTTCCTTTTTTCCACTTTCTATCTTTAAAAACCGTTCCTTTTCTGCAGCATTTCAGAGCTCCTCTCTGTTTGCTGGGAGGGATGCTGCCTGATTCAGGAATCAATGAACAAAGCCAGTTAGAGCTTTAAAATTTCCTTGGTTGCATTCTTGTTACGGCACAACCCTGTCCTCCCATTGTTGCTGCGGCAGCTCCTCCTCGTGGCTCCTTGAGAGCAGGGCCAGGTCGTGGGACAAGCAGGGTTTCCTTAGTGAAATGAGAATCTTGGCGGTGCAGTTTCTGCTTTCTGCCTACTCAGGAGAGGATGAGTTCTGTGACCTTGAGTTGCCGCATGGGGGCCATTGTCTACATGCTCTCTACCCAGCTGGTTTCACCTACTCCTGTCCTGTGGCCGTGTTGATTTCTGAGGCTTCCCCAGAGAACACCCGGAGGTCTCACAGACAAATCCATCCTATCCAAACTGACGCGAAGTCATACAGTGCAGACTTTCCTGCCCCCACGAAACAGAAACACTCTCTGGAACAAAAAGCTTTTGACTATTAAAAGGACATATTTGGGCACAGGAACAGTCTCAAGGCTGCTGACTGCCCTAGGCTCCCACAGTCCTCAGAAAAGGGTTTGCTCTTCGCATGCACTTTTCTTGGGACTTAAGGAAGACAGAGCACCTTCTGATGCCTCCTGCATTGTAAAAACAAACAAAAAACCAAGGGCCATTTCTCAAGAGGGGAAGTCGCTTTGAAAAGCACCCTGAGGCCATATAAATAAGTAATACCTAATTAAAATGCAGATTCTCCAACACAGCCCGCAGGGATGATTCTTTTATCTGGGGTGAGGCTCAGGATCCCATTTTATCAAGTACCTGGAGGCACCCATGCAGGCACTGCTTTGAGAAACGGGGACCATAGAAACGGGGACCAAGCTTCAAGTTCTATCTGTGGCATTCCAGAAACATACTCTCTTTACATTTTAAGGAGAGAAAAATGTCTACTTAAATTAGACCAAAGCAGAGGCCTCATAGATTTAAGGTGATTGACACAAGGGAGACATACATTCACTTGTTTCACTTCCCCTGCTTCGCAAAACCATTTTTTCCAGCCCTTGTTTTTACTCCTAATGAATTACTACCTGATCTCAGGAAGATGTGAGGCGATGGACTTGGCCTTCTGAACACTCGCCTGACATTAACCAGTCGTCTCATTCTGGCCAACAGGATGCAGCTCTGTGCGGAGCAGACTGAAACAAGCTGGCAAGGTGTGACCCTGACCCCTCTCCGGGGAAAGGAGTCTGAGCTTACAGTGATGGAGTCTGTGTTGCGTGTCTCTGTGCTCCGACACAGACACCTTCTGAGAACTGTCCTCCTTGGGATTCCTTGTGTAATCCTGGTTATGCACTAGGATCACCTGCCAAGCTCTTCAAACCAACTAATCCCCCAGGGCTCCCCAGAGACTCGGATAGCAAGGTCTTACTAGGTTGCTGAAGGGAACAATGAGCAGCTTTGAAGGTTGAACTGCCCCCCACCCTCCGGCAGGGGGTGTGGTGCAGAGAGCCTGATGGACGGGAGGAACACTTCTGCAATGGGATGGAAGCACTAGTTTATTTAAACGACTCTCTGCAGGGCTGTGTGCTAGGAGCTGGAGAAAAATATGGGAAAATGAGACGAAGAGCCTTCCTTTGAGAGGCTTGGAGGCCAGGAGCCATGAAAGAACATGTCTGGTCTCAACAAGGGCGCTCACCCCTGGTTCCTCTGCTTCTGCTCCCGCGCCCCCTGCAGGGTGTTCTCGGAACAGCAGCACATGCACCTGCTAAAACCCGGATCAAATAATGACGCTCCTCACTCCCCACCTGCCTGCGGTTTTATGAGTCCAAAATCCAAAGTCCTCCCGGTAGTCTAGGAAGCCCTAAATTATCTGGCCCTTTCTTGCATCACGGACCTCATCTTCTCGGTTCCTCTCTTGGCTACCGAAGGCTCAGCCCCCACCCCTCTCTTGCTCATCCTCAAACCCGGTAGGCAACCCCTTGCTCCTGACTTCTCTTGCTGCGCTCTGCTCTTGCCTCTGCCCTGAAGGCTCTGCAGGACCCCCACCTCCCCCCAGGTGTCTGCTGCACGTCTCTGCTCCTATTTAACCTCATGGGCGGGCGGCACCGACCATCCAGTGTGAAAGAATAAATGCCTTCCTACCTTGACAGCTTCTCTTTCTTTACCCACTTTCTTAGCCTAGACTCCTGCCTCTGTGACATACTGTACCTTTCTATTTTGACTTCTGTATTTCTCCTATGCTGATCAGGACTCTTTGCATCGATATAATCCAAACCGAGCCCGCCACAAGGCGTGGTGCACGCTGCCAGCTGCGATGCGGAATGCCCGGGCAGTGCGGGGCCCCAAGCGGGCATGCAATACAGACTCATTGAACGGATGAGTACGTGGGAGTCCACACACGGGGGCGGGAATCGGGGCTGGAAGGAAGCCAAGGGAAGCTCAAGAAAGGCCATTTTGCCTTGTGGAGGAACCGATTCTTTTTGTTTTAAAGGATGAGACAGGATCAGCTTTGTGATTTAGACAGAGCCCTTGGTCAGAGCAGAAGATGAGTGCAATTATTTCCCCAGTTTATGGGGAATACGGATTCCCCTTCATATGGATGAAGACGCTGAGACACACAGGTTAAGCAAGGTGCCCAAGTGCCCAAAGCCAGTAAGTGAATTAGTAAGATTCAGGCTCTGGAAGTTGCCTCTAGAGTCTGCCGTCATCACCAGGCTCTACTCCCATCGGATTAAAACATTTTTTTTTTTTTTTCCCTGACCAGTTGTCTTTGTGTACTTTAAACCAATCACAGCATCTAAGCTGAAACATGGTAGGTGTGCATTCATTTCCCCTTTTCCCAAAGGAAGAGAACCACAAAACATATCCTGTGCATGGATCCCCTGGGCTGCGCGTCCGTCTCCTCTGTCCTCTCGGCTGAAGTCCGGTTCTCAGGAGCGGTTTCCATACAAGGCACTGCTGCAGGTGAGTACGGGCATTGCATGAAGCTCTAGGGTGCACCAGCAAGGGAGGAAACTTTCTCCCTGAGGCCAGTTCATAAAACTGATAGGTTTTATTGAAAGTAAGGGTTAGACTAATTCATGGAGGGGCTTCTGCTCCTCAGTATGAGGATTCCAAGGAATTCTAGCATTAGACATAAATAAGTACTTTTAGAGAGTCTGTCGTAGGCCTCCCTTAAATGCATTTGGCCTCTGCTGAAATTCATTTTCTTTTGCCTGGCCTTGAAAATAATGGAGTTTTCTCATAGAATGAGCTGTGTGTTTGTGTGATTTTGAGAGGGTCTAAGAGCAGCTCTGCAGAAGTGCTGGACGGATACTGGACATTATTACAAAGTTTGTTTTTCCCCCCAGGCAATTCTGCTTATATCCGTCTCATGATTTTGGAAAAACTGAAAAACTTGGCTAATCTTATATCTTTTTAAGAATACCTGTACTTTTTTCTTCGTTAGGAATTTTCAAAAAAATCAACCAGTATATACAAAAACTTTACCCTGTTGGACATCAGACGACTTAAAATAAGACAACTGAAAAGACACACAGAGCTTCATCTCCAACCATATTTTAAAAGCAATATAGTGGAAAACACTCATTTGAAAAGATATATGCACCCTTGTGCTTATTGCTGCATTATTTATAATAAGCAAGATAGGACATATTCATCCATAGATGAATGGATAAAGAAGATGTGATATACATATGTATATATACACATATATATGATGAATTATTACTCAGCCATAAAAAAGAATCATATCTTACGATTTGTAACAACATGGTATAATGCTGAATGAAATAAGTCAGATAGAGAAAGACAAATACCATCTGATTTCACTTACCTGTGGGAATCTAAAAACAAAACCAATGAGTAAACACAAACTAATTAACTAAAAGCAGAAACAGACCCATTAATACAGAGAACAGACTGATGGCTGCCAGAGGGGTGGGAGCTGGTGGAATGGGCAAAATGGGAGAAGGGGAGTGGGAGGGTCAGACTTCCACTTATGGAATGAATAAGTCACAGGGACGAAAGACACAGCATAGGGACTATAATCAGGGGTATTGTGAGCACGTTCTATGGTGACAGATGGTAGCTACACTTGTGTGGAGAGCCTCGCTTAACACATGGAGTTGTTGGATCACTGTGCTGTCCGCCTGAAACTAATGTAACACTGTGGGTCAACTAGACGTCAGTAAAAAATATAATAAATAATAAATAGATAAATAAATAAATAAATGCAAGCAACACAATGGGGGAGGGGCATGGGGTAGGGCACTGTCAGATTTTCCCTCAAATCCAAAATGTCTTTCCTTGGAAACCATTAGAGAAGTATTAATAAGTCTTATCATTGCACACCCAGAAAATCTAAGTTTTCAACCTCTGTGAGGATGTACCCAGTTTGAGGCAAGAAAACTGAGGAAGTGTGTTGAACTGATCTGCCTGAATGTACATGGTTCTTTTTTTTTTTTAAGGTTTTATTTATTTATTTGACAGACAGAGATCACAAGTAGGCAGAGAGGCAGGCAGGGAGAGAGGAAGGGAAGTAGGCTCCCTGCTGAGCAGAGAGCCCCATGTGGGGCTCGATCCCAGGACCCTGGGATCATGACCTGAGCCTAAGGCAGAGGCTTTAAACCACTGAGCCACCCATGTGCCCCCTGAATGTACATGTTTCACTGGTGAAGGGTCAGCCTGGGATCAAGGGCTGCTTTCCTTGGATTCCAAACATCTTTCTTCCACAACTTAGATCATGTCTCATGACAAATGAAAGCATACTTAGGTTGAGGAAAGGCGTTTTTTGTCATCATTTCCTTGGTGTCTTCCATTTGACATTAAAACACGACTTAATATGTCAGAATCTAAATATTATCTTCTCCTGAGCATTGAAAAAGGTTAAAAAAAATCCTCCCTCCCCCCACAGCACAGTGTCTGCCTCATAGATGATCTTCAGTAAATACTTAGTGAAAATGAGTGAATAAATGACAGGACAAAGAAAACAGGAAGCTTGAATTCAATACAGTTTCCATTTCCTGAGACACATGGACTGTGCTAGAAGCAGGGACTTTGACCTCTAAGACCTTGGACCGTTGGCGCATGCAGTAGACAGCGCTGAAAGTGCCCCTCACCTCAAGCCTCCTTCTCCATCATCACCCCTCAGCCCCAGCCCAGGCAAGAGAACTCATATTTTATGTAATTTTAACCAGGTGGAGCAGGGAGGGGTGCCTGACCTCAAAAAAGCCAAGCCGTTTGGATAGCCAGACTGTCATACTCTCTGATTATCAACAATTTGACTAAGACACCAAAGTTGTTGTCAGAAATTTAAGGTCACCATGGCGAGCCACAATCACGTACAGTAAAAGGGAATCAAAGTAAGAGGAAGTCAACAGGGGCGCCTGGGTGGCTCAGGGGGTTAAAGCCTCTGCCTTCAGCTCAGGTCATGATCTCAGGGTCCTGGGATCGAGCCCCGCATGGGGCTCTCTGCTCAGCAGGGAGCCTGCTTCCCCCTCTCTCTCTGTCTGCCTCTCTGCCTACTTGTAATCTCTGTCTGTCAAATAAAATCTTAAAAAAAAAAAAAAGAGGAAGTCAACACTGAAAGATGAAATACGAGGTGAGGTATGGGGGTCGAGGTGAGGTATGGGGGTCGAACGGGCAGAGGAGAGAGCATGTGACAGAGAACCCCACCCACAGAGAAGAGGGACCCAGGAGGAGCAAAGGGAGAGACATGGTTCCTGACTTCCCAGCTATGAAGTATAGTTTTCATGAAACTCATTTTTATTTCATTTCCTTGAGACTTTCTTATATACTTCCTTATATTTCAATAACTCTTCCTCCTCTTATTATATTTCATGTCACCATTTCTGTTTTTTTCTGCAACCAAGAACTTTCGTTACAACAGCATATTTTCAAGTTAAAGACCAAAATTTTTAATAAAGCTGAATATTAAAAGTAATATACCCATCGGTTTTGTTTTCAGTGGACTCTTTCAATTAGGAATTTTGTGCCAGTGGCTTTAGCAATGCTGTTGCTGGCTGACATTGGTTTCTAGGGCATTTGAGCAAGTAAATGTGTTCTGTCACCTTGCTGACAGGCAAGGCTATTTGAATTGGTTTCCAGAGAATTCTGGCACTTCAAACTAATGAGTATTTTTACAGATTCAAAACATTTATGGAAGGAATAAAAGAAAATGTTTGGTTTCCTTGAATGTGACAAATAACTAATTTGCTAATAAATGGATAATGTCACCCCGACACCTATGTGGATAAATGATTACCTCTCTTAGCCATTTAGATACACTGTTTGCTTTCTTGCTAGTGCAACTATGATTTATCATAGCAATACCTCCTACATAGTAATTCCTTATTCAGTTAGTATGGTTGATATGTGCCATGATAAACAATTGTTTACCTATGGTATGTATAGCACATTTTTTTTTCCTTTTGAAAAATTTTCATGGAGGGTCTGCTGTATACATAAAACTAGGTTTTGGTTGGGGGAAAGGAACACAGGTCATCATCCCTACTCTTAATGTTATATTTAAAAAGCAGAATGGAATAGTCTGGGTGGTTCAGGAGGTTAAATGTCTGCCTTTGGTTTGGCTCAGGTCATGATCTTGGGATCCAGGCCAGCATGGGGAGTCTCCCCCTACCCCTGCTCATTCTCTTTCTCTCTCTCAAATAAATAATAATATCTTTAAAAAAATAAAAATAAAAGGCAGAATGATTATCGATTTTATAAAATGTTCTGTTAAAACATAGGTATACTGTATTGTTCCTTAGAGGCTGGTTTGGAGAATTAAGGTTGTTTGCAAACCTGGAAGCCCATATTCGTTAGGAGAAGTTGATTCGGATGAAAATTCTCCTCTGCTCTACACATCGGTAGTAATCTACCAGGCTTAGCCCAAAAACTATTTGATGAATAAATAAGTGAATGAGTGAAGAAATGAACTGGTAAGATTATAAGCAGAAAAATGTTACATGGGGGAAATCATTGAGAGCAGGAACTAAACTCACTGTAACTAAATTAGGTACAAGTTGTTTTTCCTGGTGCCTCCTCAGAGCATCGAAATTTTGATTCTACTTGGGTTTTCTTGGTATCTGTTCTTGTTTGTGTGCTCCATACAGCCTTTCTAATAACCTATATTCACCTGGGACCACTGATCTGAACCCTTTGACCAATCCCAGAGACTTAATTAGTAAGGGAGTCTTACTTCCCTCCAGGATATCTGAAAACTTTTGTAACTTCCTCCCCTCTAAAGGTTTAACACCAGGGAGAGATGTAGGGAGCCACTGGTGGCTTTTTCTCCGGCTCCATCCATTTTCTACTATGGGTCATTTTAAACTCCTTACAATGGGAAGAATCATGGCCTTCAAGTAGGGCTAGCTGAAAAAGATTCTTTCACTGCACACCTTAGTGGTATTTTCCATGGGACAAATTTAAAACATTCAGGCTATTTTGTTTGGGGATGTCTGCCTGATCTGCGTATGCTGGAGATGATCTAGCCCTATTAATGCATAAAAGCTTTGGTATTACTGGCCAACATTGTGATTTCAAGAAATCCAACGTTATTAAGTCTCTCTCTCTCTTTTTTTTTTTTTTTTTTTTTTTTTTTTTGGTTATTAAGTCTTTAGACTGGACCTGTATCACTAGTGAATTTAATCTTAAAAATAATAATCCAAAATTTCACTTTTAAGATGGCAGACTGAAAATGCTGTTGTCTCCTCTCCTTTTTAAAATCATTCTAAAAATCACAGAGAATTGAGTGTAAAAATATAAATTTCATCTAGGAGACAACTATAGTCCCAAACAGAGATGTGAAAAGATGGTCTTTATGAGGCGAAGTTGAATTTGGGCTTGATGAAATGCAAGGCAGAAATGTCTACAGCTGTGTCTCTTGGGCAAAGAGTGCAGGAGCTCTAAAATGTTGGCACATCTCTTAAGACAAGACTTTCATCCACTGTCTGGAACAATGGGAACAGATGTTAGTGCTGGGCATTTGTCTGGATTGGGTTTTGGCACCCTGGAAAAGCAAGGGAATTGAAACTGAATGAAGAATCACACAGACGGCTGTCAAAGATAAGCAAAGGGGGGGCACTAGCTAAAATAGCAAGGACTGATTTTAATCAGTAATAACTATTGTAATAAGGACAAGAGCCTAGCAGAAACTGAACTCAACTTTGATTTGTGGAGTGACTGGGCATTTTTTTCAAAGAGAATGAGGGTGAAAGGAGGAAGAGAGGGGCTCAGGAGGGTCAGAGAAGTGACAATTACAAGTGGGAAGAGAGGGTTTGGTCTATGGGAACCTACCTGGATTTGCTGACTGGGGCTTATCAAAGTTAGGCTCCCACCTTCCAGCAGGGCCTGGGAGGCAGGGCCCTATTCTTCCTTATGTGTGGGCTGGAAGAGTCAGTTCATTTGGCAGCCTTGAGTTTTCTCAAGCAGACTTACATTTATAAGCAGTTACTCTGCAAAGACACCATGCCCCCCAAATCTTGGTGGTTTAAAACAATTAATTTTAAGGGCACTTGGATGGCTCCATTGATTAAGTATCTGACTCTCGACCTCAGCTCGGGTCTTGATCTCAGTGTTATGAGTTCAGGCCCCAGGCTGGGCTCCACTCTGGGCATGGAGCCTACCCAATGAAACAAAACAAACAATAAATTTTAACCTCTCACTCAGGTTATGTGTCTTTTTTGGGTTGACTGAGCCTGCTCGACGTCATCCCTAGTTAGGAGCCCAGGCTGAAGGAACCATTGTTATCTGGAATGTCCCAGGTCTCCCTAAGCAGAAGTAAAGAAGACATACCATACAGCGGCTCTTAAAGCTTCCAGTAGAAGTCCCACATGCCACTTCCATGAACATCCCCTTGGCCACTCGCAAGTCAGAGAGCCACAGTTAATTTCAAATGGGAGGGAAGTTCAATGTTGCTATGTAAATATGTATGTACTATGAATGGAAACTGCAATATTTGCAAATATCTCCAACGATTTCTACAAAGCACTTTAAGGCTTAAGAAAACTTCCCAAAGTAAAATTAGATCTGAGTCTATAATAAGGGACATATTGCATTCCATGAGAAACTAATCCAGAAAGATAAACAATATAATCCCAGAAAAATTTGGGGGATGAATCCTTAGAATTTCAGATACATAAATACACACACATGCACATGCACACACACATATCCAATGCTATGAAAAAATAGAAAATAGATCATGTGTTTTCTTTCTTTCTTTTTTTTTAAAGATCTATTTATTTATTTTAGAGAGAGAGAGAGACACAGCACAAGTGGGAGGGGCAGGGGGAGAGGGAGAGAGAATCTCAAGCAGACTCCAAGCTGAATACAGAGCCTGATTAGAATCTCCACCCCAGGGGCACCTGGGTGGCTCAGTGGGTTAAAGCCTCTGCCTTTGGCTCGGGTCATGATCTCAGGGTCCTGGGATCGAGCCCCTCATCAGGCTCTCTGCTCAGCAGGAAGCCTGTTTCCTCCTCTCTCTCTCTGCCTGCTTGTGATCTCTGTCTGTCAAATAAATAAATAAAATCTTTAGAATCTCCACCCCAGGACCCTGAGATCATGACCTCAGCAGAAATCAACAGTCGGATGCTTAACCGACTGAGCCACCCAGGTGCCCCTGGAAAATGTGTTTTCTAAAAAAGGATAGTAAGATACTTTTTCAATTTCCAATGTTTACTTCAATTTTTCACAAATTATATTGAAACCATATACACTTTGAAAACAATTGCATCCTACTTTTTAATATTTTAGAGAGGGTACAAATAAGAATCTTGATAGAATTAGAAAATACAACAGTACAGGTCCTTAAAGAAAGCTGAAAAGAAAAGAAAATAGAAATGATTTCAGAAAGAAATTCTGTTCAAATTTTTGAAAACTCTAAACAAGGAAAGTAAGAAAACTTCTTTAAAGCATAACCTGCCTAAAAGTCTCAAACTTTTATAAGTTATGTATTTCATGAAGATTTAATTAATTAATGATTAATTAATTAATGGTTTTTCCTCAAAAGGTTAAAAATAGGGGGAAAAAAGTTAAAAATAGAATTACCATATGATCCAGTAATCCCACCATGAGGTATTTACCCAGAAAATACAAAGACATTAATTTGAAAGGGTATATATATATATATATATATGTTTACTGCAGCATTATTTATAATAGCCAAATCATGGAAGCAGCCCAAGCATCCTTTAATAGATGAATGGATAAAGAAGATGTGAGATTATATATATATATGTGTGTATATATACATTATATATATATATATGATATGTGAGATATATATATAGATAGATAGATGGATAAAGAAGGGATAAAGAAGATGTGAGATAGACACACACATATACAAGATGGAATATTATTCAGCTATAAAAAGAAGGAAATTTTGCCATTTGCAACAACATGGATGGAGCTAGAATGTCTAATGCTAAGTGAAATAAGTCAGTCAGCAAAGACAAACACCACATGATTTCATTCATGTAGAATTTAAGAAAGAAAATAAACAAATAAAGAAGAAATGAAGAGACACATCAAAAAACAGACTCTTAACTTTAGAGAACAGATGGTTACCAGAGGGAGGTGGGGATGGGTAAAACAGGTGAAGGGCACTAAGAGCACACTCATCATGAGGAGCACTGAGTCGTGTATAGAATTTTTGAATCACTATATTTACATCTGAAACTAATATAGCATGCCATGTTAACTATACTGGAATTTAAATGAATAAAAGCATGAATTTTTTTTAAGAAGAAAGGAAAGAAAACAAAGGAAAAAACATTGAAAAAGAGCAAGACAATTTTATTGAATCCAGAATCTGAACTCATCAAATCTCTGCAATTTTATCTTCTTTATTAAGTGAATACTTAATAATTGATCAAAACAATGAGAATGAAAAAGAATTACTCCTGTGAAAATCACAAGTCTCAAACAGCAAAAAGTCACTCTGGTCTGCACATTAGAAGATGAAAAAAATGACATTTGTGACCTGTGGCATGTGCCCTTATATTCATACTATTGCACTAGACCCCTCAAATGTTAAGATTAGGCCTCTAGGTATTTACTATACTGAGAAATACAAATAAACTAAACTTCCCAATAAAAGAAAATAAAATGATTCCAGGTTTGAAGAACAAAGCAACATTTAGCAACGTGAGGCCATACAAAAACTTACCTCTTTAAAAACGGATTCAGAATGTTTGAAAATAAAGTTTGTCAAAGATACACCAGAAGTATTCAAACAAAAAGAAAGCAAAAGTTGCAGTCTAAAGGAATAGGGTTAAATCAGGATAAACAGGCATTAAACGAAACAAAGTGCTCCACAGAATGACAAATGGTTCCATCAGCAGGAATACTTAATATTTGTGATTAAGCACCAAATATCATAGCATCAATATCCATAAAGCCAAAATACAAGAAATCTAGAGAAAGATAGACAAACAATAGTAGTATGAAGCTTCACTTCTCCTGAAGCGATCACATGGAAAAAATGAGACTGAATTGTATTTGTAAAAATAACCTGAAAACGAAGGGAGGTAATTTAATTGCTACAATAACATAGACAACAGATGTAATAAGGTATATCTAATTGGTATACATCTAACTCCGTACTCTGAAAAGACAAAACATATTTTCCTTTTCTTTTATTTATTCATGGAATGATGCCAAAATGACCACATACTGTCCACAAGTCATAAATAAATCATAAAAAAATAGAAATAGACAACATTCAGTGCAATGCAATGCAATGCAGTGAAAATAGCACAGAAAGTGGTTAAAAACAATCACAAACGTATCAAATCCACTCCCATCTGGAGTAAAACATCTCTTCACCCTTGAGACACTACATCATGAACACTGAAGTTGCAATATGTCTAGAAAATAAATATGAATCTATCTGTGTATGTATCCAAGGAAAATACATTATCCTAAATACTTGGAAAATACATAGTATTAACTACTTACGTGCAAAAAAAGAAAGATATAATAACCTCATGTCTTCTAGGGTGGCTATTATGAGAAAAACAAGAGATGACATGTGTTGGAGAACATGTGGAGAAAAGGGAACCCTGATGCAGTCTTGGTGGGAACGTAAATTGGCGCAGCCATTTTGGAAAACAGTATGGACATACTTCAAAAAACTAAAACTGAAACTACCAGATGAACCAGTAGTTCCCCTTCTAGGCATATATCTGATGGAAATCAAATCAGGATATCAAACAGATACTTGCACACCCATGTTCATTGAAGCATTACTCACAATAGCTAAGATATGGAAAGAACCTAAGTATTCATTGACAGATGAATGGATAATGAAAACATACTGTGTATATATGTAAACAAATATTATTCAGTCATAAAGAACAAGGAAATCCTGCCATTTGGGATAACATGGATAAATTCTGAGCCCTTTCTCTTAAGTGAAATGAGTTAGACAAACACTGCATGATCGCACACATATGTGGAATCTAAAAAACTGAATTCCTAGAAACAGAGTGAATGGTAGTTGCCAGGAGCTGGGAGGTGGGGGAAACAGGGAGGTGTTGGTCAAAGGTACACATTTTCAATTAAAAAATGAATAAGTTCTGGGGATCTAAACTATAGCACGGTGACTATACTTAGCAATACTGTATTGTTTACTCAAAATTTGCTAATAGAGGGACGCCTGGGTGGCTCAGTCAGTTAAGCGGCTGCCTTCGGCTCAGGTCATGATCCCAGCGTCCTGGGATCGAGTCCCACATCGGGCTCCTTGCTTGGCAGGGAGCCTGCTTCCCCCTCTGCCTCTGCCTGCCACTCTGCCTGTGCTCGCCCTCTCGCTCTCTCACAAATAAATAATTTTTTAAAATCTTAAAAAAAAATTTGCTAATAGAGCAGATCTTGAGTGTTCTCACCACACACACACACACACATACACACACGCACACACACACACACAGAGTAACTTGATTGTGGTAATCATATATCAAATCATCCACTTTCACCTTAAATGTATTAATTTTATTTGTGAATTATGCCTCAATAAAGTTAGGGGGAATGAATACACAACAGCAATTGTATCCAATTCAAAATGAGAAAAAAAAATTTTTTTTAATTTTTATTTATTTGTCAGAGAGAGGGAGAGAGAGCGAGTGAGCACAGGCAGACAGAGTGGCAGGCAGAGGCAGAGGGAGAAGCAGGCTCCCTGCCAAGCAAGGAGCCCGATGTGGGACTCGATCCCAGGACGCTGGGATCATGACCTGAGCCGAAGGCAGCTGCTTAACCAACTGAGCCACCCAGGCGTCCCCAAAATGAGAAAAATTTTTAAAGATATATTTAAAGAAAGCAGAAGGAAGGAAGAAATGGTGATTATAACAAAAATTAAAGACTGTGAAAAATTTATTCATTGTTTCATTTCATTGGAAACAATCATAAAATAGATACCTAGGTACCTAGCAAAGAAAAAAGTGACAAAATTTAATTATACAAATTAAATGAAAACAGAAAGATTACTACATATACAGGAGAAATTAAGAAAAATATGAGACTACATCATCAATGCTATGTAAATTTGAAAAAGTACATGAAATGCATGAATGTTTTTGGAAACTATAAATTTTAATATTAACCATATATAAGACAGAAAACCTTAACAATGTAATCACCATAAAATAATATGTGAAACTTGCCCACAATTTACAAAGTTGTTTATTCTTAGAA